>KK115481.1:637324-721493 GCA_000611955.2 Stegodyphus mimosarum
ATATAAACAGATGGTGTATATATATATATATATACCATCTGTTGAAACGACGCACTATTTTCAAAAAGAAAAATAATAATTATCGTAAAAATGATTTTACAGTGAATAAAAAAAATTATACACTAATGGGATCATTAAAATGTTTCCTTTTCCACAAAACTTTTAAAAGAGAACGAGAATTATTTTAATTTCGAGGGCCTGCATTATAAAGAAATGTAACAGGTTCTACATATTAAATATCGAAAACAGATATTTTAATTTTTATATCTTTAATTTTCATAGTTCGTTTTTCTTTATTATGTGCAGATTACTTGTGCCTCATTAAAATAAATATTTATCCAATCTTAAGGAAGGGAATGCAAATTAAAAGCCATTGAGATATGGAAGAAGTAAACTGGTAGATGTAAAAATTAATTTGCAGTTTTGAATTTGATGAATGAAAAACGATTTGAAGTTTATTTTTAAAAGAACAGAGAAAAATAAAATACATTTCCTACTTAGGTGATGAGAGTAAAGCATTATTCTGTTACCGAGGCACATAATAAGTTATTGGCTACAACTTCTATTATCTATAATTACAAGAGAAATTCTTTTAACAATCTCAAAACTGCAAATTATATCAATAAAATTATAAAATGCAATTTCAAGCCATATGTAAACTTATCTAAGCAGTAAAATATATGATTTCGCAGTAAGGTATTAACTATGTTATTGAAATTAAAGTAAAATATAAATTATTAAGAGAATCGTATATTTATTTTAAAAATAGCTTAGTTTGTTGAGAATTACACGGTTTTAATTTTACACAAAAATTAGAGCAGTTGTGTCCGGAACAAAATACTACACCTCTGAAAATTGCTACGCCATACAGATAATAAAATCATAAAGTCATAGGACACAGTAATATTAGTTATTCCGTATAGCTGTTTATTTTAGTAGCGATGCAAAGTTATGTAATATGCAGCGAAAGGGAAAAGTACAAGAAAGACAGATGATATTTTAACAACAACATCAGGGAAAAAAAACAAGTCATAACACAGCTATGGCTGAAAGTTAATTTCTTTATCAACTCAAACAACTTAAAAAGTACTAAAATTATTAATTTAATATTTTCTTATACCCAGTTACGACAGAAACTGAAAGCAGTTTTTGTATCAATAATCTAGCAGATACCATTCGTACTAGACATAAAAGTGTTAAAAAAACTGAAAATACTCAAATATGATTTAGGACGTAAGAGCACAAGTATCTAAAATACATGTTTCCTATTTATTATATCGTATTTAAAGTGCAATAACTAAGATATATTTTATAATTGAGTTATAAAGAATTATATGAGTATTGTGCATCTGAAGTTGCATATTTATGTTTAATTCGTCTAATTATTTTACATTTGTTCTTTAATACTTAAAGTATATCCCAAATAGACACATTTTTATTCTTAATAAGTCATTTTATTCTTAATAAAAGACCATGCTTATTTGTTTGTTTATTTAACTGAATTCGTCAAAGCAATTAAGACCTATCTAATTCGAATCCGGGTAGAACCAGCAATTCTCAGATTACGCTTTTACTAAACCTTCGCTATGTAATTTTTCTTTCAGAAGCGATCTTTCAGATGTTTAAACGCCAACCTAACCTATTCTTCATTAGATTAATAAGCTGTTATTGCAAATGTATGACAAGAATATATTTTCCTTTATCAAAACTTTATGCGAAAATTCGCATTTATGTTTCCTACTGAAACTCTTATTGATAGAATCTATTATTCTTTGTTATTTTATTTGATACTCATTACAAAAATGAAAAATTGAACCCAAATTAAAAAAAGAACTTCAAATAATAGATTGAATAAATCAAAATGTTAAAGAGCATTAAGGTTAAAAATCTATAAATTTTTATCAAAAGCAAAAGAAAACAAAGAAAAAAAATGTTGTGAACGAGTTTATTTTTGAAAGTTTAGTATCTTCGTTTGAAGATTAACATTGTGCATCACCAAATGGGGCAGTGGGAAGACCTAATCCTAAAGATTTACCTTAGAGACCAAAAACTTTTCGTGACTGACTGCTGTTACTAGAATAGACGAGTTGAGCTACAAAGTTTTATCGGTACTTTTATCCCTTTAGTGTCTTAAGAAAGTTCATTATCAGGTTCTTGGCACTGCAGTCACTAAGTAAAGGTGTTAATTGAAGTAAGAAGAAGGGAAAACAGTTGCAGCCCACAAGGTATTAATTGCGCTTAAGCAGTATCTTTCTTACTTCACTCTTGACAATTACTAAATTAAAGTTTTCTTGTTGTTTCTAGCCATTAAAACAGAAGTTTAATGTTTGCTATCTAGCCCTTTCTTGAGCATTTGTTTGCAGTGTACTTAATTGTCGTCATTTTACCAATTTTAAGATTTTAAATATATTTTACTTATTAACAGAATGCGATATCGTAATTGTTTAAAGATGCAACAAGAAGCAAATTTAATAAGTTACTCCCGCTTAAACTAACTGCAAAACGTTTCCCTCTTTTAATGCCTTTTATATTACTCACTTCTACAGCTATAGTATATACACATATGAGATAGGCAGTCTTTCTTTTCAGAGAGTTTTTAATGGCATTCTTTTCAAGCTGTGGCTCTAATAAGCAAGGATTACTTAACGCGCTGCTTTATTTTCAAATGTGCAAAGTATGCAGTTTAAACCGGACAACTCCACTCAAGCAGCAAAGTAAGAAAAACACACGTCATCTTCTAATACTCGTCTTAATTCTTGTTACAAAAAATGTAGAAAAGTATCTCCTTAGGTAACTGCGCAAATTCTATCTGTTCTGCGCAGTAGATACAGTGTAAGTTTCTTTGTTATTAAAGACCGAGGGCTCGTTTCGCGTTGCTAAGAATAAGCATATAGTAATTTCGAGCTTTAGCCATCCAACCATGCGGATTCCTCGTGAAAAATACTCAGGTTTTTGACAGCATAGCCTACCATTTTCGAACATTTTACTATAACAGCTCTAACTAACACAGATATTGCAAAAATAAATTAACAGACTCTTTTCCTATTGAGATTAATCTGGTAATTAATACTATAACTGTTACTTAATGTCATCTACGCATATTTCTGAAAACAGAGTAAAAAGCAAAAAAACAAATAGTCTTGTCGACAAAACGCACACGAAACTGTGCAATGAAATTTGGTAAAATTTTGAATTAAGTCACGAGTTTTGAGAATAAATAAAATATTTTACGCAAGAAAATTTTCCTCAAAAAATTTACACGTAGATTACCAAACTTTACCATGATACAGCTAAAACAACGTTTTAGGCATCGCATACGTCTGTGAATTGGTTCAATAGAAATAATAACAATTTTTCTTTTAAAACAATTAAAAAGCTTTTTCTGGTTCCTGGAATGAAATCGGAATACAAGCGAACCTACAGGAGTATGTAAAAATGATCACATACTCCGTTGCACTTAAAATCTTATACGCAAAATCAAAAGGATTTTGACTTCCTCCTAATCAAATTTAATGCCAGCAAAGGAAGGAGAAAAGTTTCATTTACTTGATTCCAGCACCAATCTACTATATTTACTCTTAGCGAATTTTTAAATTCTGGCATTTAGATTCAGTGGTTGTTTGTAACCAATAAATTGTATAAATACTACAGCAAAAAGCTTTCAGGTCTCGAATTTTGCATTAAGCAAAGGAATACAATTAGAATATCAACACATTTGAAGTTTTTCCGTTTCCCGTGTGGCTAAGCACTTTATACAAAGCCTTAGTAAGAAAGACATCGCGTTTACATAGCTATAGGTAACGAATTAGCCTCGTGCTGTGCTTTCTTCTAAAAACGAATATTCTTCTAGAATGAAGATGGGTTTGATTGTTAGTGCATTTGTTCTTTAGGTAAGCCACGTAATCTAATTCTAAAATTTAAATTATGTCGAAATTACATTGCAAGGAAGGAACCTTGGTGAACTTAAAGTGCTGGAAATCCCAGAGTATGTAATGTCTCTGAATTATTCATCGGATGTTTCAAAACTTACATCTTGAACTATTTATAGGAAGCCTAGGTAAAAACTGGAAAACAAATTATGACAAAATGCATAGAAAGTTGCTTGATAATTTCTATAGCTCGATGATAATTCATAATGAAATAGATGGCTTGTCATTTCACATTTGTCAACCGTTGAGCGTTAAGAAGGTGAAAGGCGGAGTGATGTACCATCTTGCGTGAATACCACAAAATTCAGCAACTGTTTACTTTCCAAGTTAAGAATAATGCTGTGTCACAGCCAGTCAGTATAAAGTTGACCTTTGATAGTGACAGTTCAAAATCACAGCGATATTCAGGAAAATGAGGTATATGTTGTACATTAATATTATGTAAAATGCTATTGAAACCTGTTACATTTTTATGTCAAGCGGCGAATTTATGTATTTGTTAAGAAACAGTAAAACGATATGTGATGGCACAGATGGCATAGAGTTGTGGGGAATTATGTTCAAAATTCAACTTTTAAGTTTTAATAAAATTGAAACACCAGCCTTCTCTTATTATATGTAGGAAGAACGGCATATAAACATTCATCTACGTATAAAGTGCATGCAATAAAAGTAGAGTGCAAATATTTAATTTAAGACCTAAACATGAGTCAAGCAATTTTATCCTTGTTTCGCATAACTACATTCAGGTGATGATTTTGCAATAAGTACAGTACATTTGTGTTTCCGTTCCTTCCTATAGTTAAAATAGCTTGCTCAAGTCTGAATAATTGCTTTAATTTCCACTCGAAAGAGATGCTCTCTTTCTTTAGTCCGCTCGCCAGTACACTATTCCTATTAATTTAACGGATTTCTTTTAATTCACTGTGGTTTCCACTCATGTGAAGACTATGATGAAATTAAATGGTATCAGCTGCAAAGTGATAAAAGTAAGTAATATTGCAAATATTTAAACATGAAGCAATACGATGCCTTCCTCGAGTACTTTATGGCGTCACAAAGCCTGAACTGCATTCGCAAAATTTAGCCGTAAAAGTCTGTCATTTTCAATGAACACAAAAAGGCAGATCCAAAGGAATCCGTTCAGTAATGCACATAGTATTGATTAGCGAGGGCTAAGCACGAGAGATAATTGATTTAATATACTGTAGCTAATATGAAACGAAAATTTCAAAATTTCTGTGCATTCTTTAAAACGAAAAATATGTTACATGATTTAAGATAAATTAATTTTTTTCGATTAAAAGCTTTGAATTACATATCTTCTGATTAGTTTCATCTTTGCTACCCGAATATCACTTTACTACTGGTATAAAGTTACACACTTTAAGCTGTGTGGATTAAAAGAAGCTGAAAGAGATAAAACTCTGCCAAGTTCAAAGAAAAACAAAAAAATCAAAATTTGGCAGCATAACGTTGAAACTGGTGAAATAGTGAAGCTTACAAATTTGTGATCACTAAATTTCTAGTATTGTATTGTAATCATTTTAGTTTATCTAAAAGTTTCTTTCGTTTATTAAAATCAGTAGTAGGTAACTTTGTAATTTAATTGATTAGTTATAAGATTATATTTATTTATTATAGATTATAACTTTCATACTTCTGAAAGAAATTTTGTAAACCTGTAGAGACATTAGGTTACTTTGAAGCAGGAGAAGTTAAAAATGAGAAAAGCCTTCGCCGGGAATCAAACCACGAACCTCTCCGTTGCGCGCCGAGAGTGCTGACCACTGCACCACGAAGGCATGCGAAGAAGGCGGGAGAAATACATTACATACTCCCCCTTTTAAAGGGCGACTAGAGATTAGGGCCCCAATCGCGGTGGTGGAGAATCATCATCTACCACCTTTTAGTTCGGGCGCCACTTGTAGAGTCATTAGGTTATTTGGAAGCAGGAGAAGCGAAAAAATGAGCAACGCCTTTGCCGGGAATCGAACCACGGACCTTTCGGTTACGCGTCGAGCATGCTGACCACTACACCATAAAGGCATGCAAAGAAGGCGGGAGAAATACCTTATATACCAACTTACTCTTCCCTAAATTTAATTATGGTAAAATGTAAGTCTGTTGCAAAATCACCAAGTAATTTTATCAAGCTCTAACCGAGTCAATTCTGGTTCAAAATATGTCTCTTATAGAAGGCTAGAATCTAAGCTCCCTTAGTAAGTCTCGCCTTTAATTTGAAATTAATGATATTGATATGACATACAGCAATTCAAATTTGAACTAAAATAATGCTTTTATTTATTTTGTATTCCCTGGCCATTAATAATACGTAATCTGAATTAATGAAAATTACTCGAAGGATCGGCCTTCCTAACTAATCTCTCAGACTACTATCTAGAGTACGAAACTAAATTCAACCTAGATTTTAGGCAAACTCAGTATTATTACGCAGTGATATATTCGGAACTGTCACAGAGATAATGGCTGGGCGTATCAGCCAACTTCTATTCAAACTGTATTTCGCTTATCATTTAGGCAGTCAGAAGCTAATTTACATATTTTAGTGAGGGTTGAGCGAAAATGAAGGAATCAAAGCGAGAAATGATTTTAAAACAAAACTGATTAATTAAAATGAAACCTAAAATATCCACTTAATACACTTAATAATAATAATAATAATAATAATAATAATTGAAATAGCACATCGTATGGAGAAAACTACATATTTCTTAGCAAGCACTTTAATCAGAAACTATACGTTCTCGCAACATTTGAGTAGCTAAAAACGAAGAAGGTACACTTAATGCGAGCTTGAATGGAAAAATGAGCATACATGTGCGCATATGCATGCCTACAGATTCAGCTATAAATCTAAGTTTTCGTTTTGAAAAGATGTGCATACAGAAAACGAATGAAAAAATGCAAGAAAAACGTGAAAAAATAGGATTTTTCTTAGCAATTAATTTATTTTAAGAAATTAGAATTAGTGACTCATTATAAGAAAATATAACTAACCAACTACAAGGAACTAGAATTATTAGTAATCATAAAAAGCCATACTAAGAGACTAATTTGGAAAATTACAGTAAAACATGTTTCCGGCTGTAGTAGTCATTAAACAAATTTTAAATTCTTATATCTGCTATTTTTTAAACTTTTTACCGTTCAACTATTCCCTTATCCAAACTTTATATTGTCATTAGTAAATTATGCATGTTAACAAACTGATAAAAAAGTACAGAAAAGGTTTTTTGCTATATTTATATACAATATTAAGTTTTATCGAGCTTATTTACTTTTATTTACAACTTCGGAATAATTTGGTTACATAAATAAATATTGAGATAAATAAATTCGAATAAAAAGAGTGAGGAGAATATCAGAAGGCATGTTGCAGATGCAAAACATGTGGCTTTGGTCTAATTAGTAAAATGACAAATAAGGTTGTCAGAATTCGGGAGTAGGGAGCCTGGAATTACTTTATTTGACATCAAAGTAATTACGCATTAGCATAATTAAGCAACGGCCAAAACGAGTTTCATATTTTATTAATTTACACGCACGGAGTGAATTTATTTGTTGTTTTTCATGTCGGCACAAAATTGAATTTCGATAGGAGGGAGAAAAAGAAAAAGAGCAACGCTTTTTCATTTTTCCTGACTTTCTGAGCTCTCTTCTCAAATATGACTATGTTGCTTTCTTCTATTATGCATGATATGTTTTACGTATGATCTTTGCCAGAGCTAGCTGTTTCAATAATTAATCGCATTAACATTGCCTACATAGTTCTATTCCACCTCCTTTTAGAATATTTGCATGCTGACTATTTTAGGTTTCTTTAATTTTAAATTCATTGAAATGTAATGAAAGTTTTGGATATAAACCGATGGTATTTAGTTTTTTAATTGGATTCCTAATAAAATTTTCCAGATACCTATGCATCTCATTTTTAAATCGAATTATTTTCCTTATCGAAGCTGAAGAATGTAATTGAGAAAATTGTTGTTTTTTATCATCAGTAATTTTCTTCCTTAAACTCATGAATACAATTAGGCCGATAAACTTATATTCCAGTTACAGTAAACAGTATTAATTTGATTCAGAAAAATTTTAATTAATGCAGCTTGCTCATAACTTTACCCCTGCGTGTTTTTAAGCTTGATAACTAATTGAAAATCACATAATAAATTTATATCGAAAGAGGACATAAGTAACAAATATGATACAGTTATACATATGTATATATAAACATATGAATGCATAATATACATAAAGAAATGTAAAATGGCTAGGGATTTTTTTCAAACGGGGACAAAAATATATGTTTTATCTTATTTTTTTTCAGTCCAAAACGGCAGGTAAGTGCATTACGGATTCTTGAATCGTACATTAAAAATTATAATTAGAATAAAGGGAAAAAATCAGCTTCATCGATCTCATTAATTTTTTTCATTTTCGCCGCTGTTTATTTTAAGCGCATTCCTCGGTCCTCGGGGTTTTTAATTCTCGCCGTTCTGTATGCTCGTTTTTTATGTGTACTTTCCTTCTTGTTTTGATTGCAATAAAAACTAGCATCTTGAAATGAAATTAACCGGGTCGAAAATTTAAATGAATAGAAAATACAGGACTCGTAAGTATTCTTAACAAAATAGTATAGATATTAATAACCAAAATACTGACCTCTGGAATTTTTTCACGAAAATGTAGTAAGGATAAAAGAAGTATCTGATGTATTTATAAAATTAAGATAAAAAATGAATCACGATATTAACAACATAATTTTTATATAATTTGATATAAATTCTAAGCTGCGTTCTTTTCAAAATAATAAATTAATTTCAGGTGCATATTCGCCTAGTTTTAAGAAGATAATAATCCTGTTGTAGTATTTATAATGTATTTATTCACTGCGTTTGAAGACATGTCATTGATACTATTGTGCGAAACTTACTATAGTATTTAGGCATAATTGTTTTTACATATTGTGCAATTCAATCTGTATGTTTTGGGAAATACTGAATGTTACCGAGCACTAAAACACAAATTTTACAATAATTTTTAATCCTACGTCGCACATGAATTTGATATTAGGCTCATTTTAATACGTTTCCTGAAACTAATATGACGTCATTCCCTTTCTTAATATCGATGCTATACAACTCGTGTATTATAAAATATATTATAAAACTTATAATATCTCATAAGCGAAATTCTGCACTGCTGATATTTTATCACGGATAATTTTATTTTCAAGCATGGAAATATAAATAAATTATAATGTAATAAATAATATTTCAAAGTGCAAAAAATAGATCGAAAAAATTTCCTCGTTTTTCTATCACTTCGAAAGATATTTACTAAATTAATTTTCGTTTTAATCGAAATTGATTGGGTGATTAATTTTGACCATTATCAAATATTACTTAAATGTATTGCAATGTAATTTATAGTGCATTATGTAGCAGGTAAGGTTTTGAACAAATTGCAGGCTAAAAATTGTTCATTATGCTTCTTCTCTACAGCATGTGATTAAATATATTCTTAAATTAATTCAGGATTAGTCAATTAAAATGAAATATATATGTAAAATGAAGTTGCTGTGAAATTTACTTTTTACTTGCTGTTACACACTGTTCGCCCTTTTTATAAAAGAAAACATTTGATTACGAGCCACTTAAATGAACAAAAGTTTAAAGCTTCATTAATAACAATTTAGAGGTTTAAATCTGAAAGAAATTCGAAAAATTAGTTCTTTTTAAGTAATATCGATGATACAAATTTATGTTTTTTAGAGTAATCATACTAGTTTAATAGCATTATTTAACCTGGAAAAGGAAAATAATAAGAACTTAGTTTTCTGAAAGGCAAAGACATTAAAATCGAATCATTAACTAACATGATGCAGATTTCACGGATAAGAAAATCTTCAAAAATATTCTGACTTACTAATTAGAAATATGTTTTTCATACTTCTCTGGGAAATGGTTTCTTAATTTCCATTCCCATGAGCAAGAAAGACCAACAATGTGGTAAATGAAGTAAGGCGTTTGAGAGTTAAGCAGTGATAATTTAGTTAATTCTCATGTTCTTAAGTCTAGTGCCCTTTCAATTTCTTTTCTGTTTCTTTGTAAAATAATCTTAAAACGAGTTTGAAAAATTAACCGGTTTACATTTTTTTAAAATTTATTCAAATTCCTCATGTTAATAAAGTCTGAAAATCATATCTTTTCAGTCATAATTTTCATGATTTTTATCTTCTGTTTCATCTATGTTGATTATATCACGTATAAGTAATATTGTATCGCAACTAATGCTTTCTTGTCGAGAAAGATATAATAGCAATAGGTTTTGAAATCTATATTGCGTGTTTGCATATTTAAATTAATACACTTTTCCTAATAATTTTTACAGATTTGTTGTTACACACAGTTTATTTTAAACTGTATGAAATACAAATTCTTGTTCTATTCCTTCTATGCGTGCATATTATTTAGATGTCTTGTTTTGACAGAGAGTATTTGTATGTATGAATGTAATTTTAACATTTAACAGCTAAAACGTTTCAATGCATAACATAGCATTTTACTGAAATCTCATTTCTCTTTCAATGAAATACTGAACACGATAGACGAGTATTATCTGTAAAAAGCTTGCCTTTTCGTAACCAAATAAATATCATTCTACTTAAGGTTATAAAAAGTATCTGCTAGTTGTTTTCTCTAGAGTCCTACTATTTGTCTCATTGTGAAATTTACTTTCCTGATATCCTCCAGTGGCCACGTGAATAAGGTTACTGAAAGTAAGAACCAACCTAAGTTCATTTTCCTCAAAAACGAACAGTACGATAAGATATATTTTAGTTTTTTCTATGCCGAATATACGGACTAGACAGATTTCTAAAGCCAGATTTCCTCTAAGTGAAAAAAACTTTATTTTATTTTAATTATAACAAATATATCTACTCTTTTGTTAAATTAAGAATTTTTGTTTCTTTTATTATTATAATTATGCTTTTTAATTTTCATTCTTCGCTTTATTATTATTGTTTATAACTTAAGCCTATTTCTGTCGCTCTTAATCCAATCCACATTAGTGCTCAGATACCATATTTTGAGTTCTCTCATTCCGAATTTCTTAACTAACTTTCCAAATTCCAGAACTAGTCGTTAGCTATTTGTCATACTTTGTCTCATTACTCTAATATTTCATTTTTCATTAGAACACTTTTCTTTTAAAGGACTAATTAAGGCAGTCTTGAGAAAATACTTTTTTCTACTCGTTCCATTATCAGTCTCAATAGTGCCATTAAAGCATTTAAAATTTTCCTTGGAGAAAGCAATTTTAATTTTTTGTAGAAACAGCAAGACTCTGGTACTCTGCTGAATAAACGCTGTTTTAAGGCTTAAGAAGTTAATTCGTTTGTCAGCGAAAAAATTCACTTAGACGGAACAAAATCTAAAAATTAATTATACAGTTATAAAAACCAAAGAATTAGTACAACTTATATTGCAAATAAATATAATTCCATATTTGTATTTGCTGTTTCACATACGCTAAAATTCATTCTTTGAAAAACACCCTGCTAATTTTCAGCGCTGTCACAGAATAGCTGTCGTTTTCTGCATCTATTTACTTTACAAATATGTAAATTTTATCATTCATAGCGCTCAATAGTATAAATAGAATTGAGATCTATGAATACATCATGATAAGAAAATAATTTCTAACATTTTTGAATGTGACAGTAAATAAGATGTTCAGAATTTCAGTGAATAAGAGTTCTTGTAACTAAATGTATTTACATTAAGTAAAATAATTCTTATTTAGATTTTTTATATGTAAGATTCAACATCGGAATGTACAAAAGGTAATGTGTAAAAGTAAAGTACATGAGAAACACCAGACTCTAAAGAGAGATGAAGTGCAAAAGAAAATCTTGATGATACTTTATAAAACAAAACGCTACGAAATATATCTGTAAAAAGGTAAACTTGTATGAAATTAGCTGTTTACGGATGAACTTAAAAGAGTTTCTAAAATGCTTTCAGATACACTTGCGTAAAATAAAATGCTTAAATAGAACCTTGAATCCCATGCGGTTAAGCTAAAGTCAATGCAGATTTTACTAAGAAACTCTGCATACACTTACTTTAAAATCTTAGACATAGTCCATTTTATTTTTAGAAATAAATATGCATAAAGAAAGATATGTTACCTTTACGAAATGCAATATTTAATTAAACAGCATGATTGAAATTGTTTAATAAAGTATGTACAATTATGCTTATATTAGGGAATTTTTTTGCCGCCCTCCTCCAAACGGGATACTGGTTAGTGACTCTGACTACCGTACCGAAGGGCCCAGGTTTGAATCCCGGAGAAGGCATGAATGTTTGTAAGTGTATAGTGTCTTTGCGGCGTAGGGGCACTGTAAGCCTCTCGTGTGGTTTCATGGTAATGAGCTGCTCTTCCTCAAAATTAGGATGGAACTGGGTAAAATCGTGCTGTATCCTATATGGTGCCGAACGAATAGCGCCAAAGATAGGCGTTATGTTGTACTTCTTGCCACGATGAATTTCGTGAGCTTGTTCTAATTCATACAACAAAGATTAGTCATAACAACAACATGTTTTGAACTTCCGTCATATTCATTGCTAAGATGAATCTGAATGTCATAAATGTAATAAATTAAGCATAAAATGCTAGCCTAAGCCTAAAATTATAGCGCCTCCGATTTCCTTAATCAAAGCAATATTCAGGTATTAATGTATTTTACGCAATTGGTATACAACCGTTATGTACTTTTTCATGCATTAGAAAAATACTTCTGAGTGTTGTTTTATCTGTAAAAGAAGCCAGGGAGAACTTTTATGGAATACTTAGAAAACCGTAAGTTATTCATTTCAACAGATTCTCGGAAACGTCTAAAAAATAATTTTCCGATGTGTAAATTATAGAACGCCAAAATTAAAATGTATTGCTACATAACCCTCTGAGTATTCAATTTCTTAGCAAAAATACTTTATATTTTATACCTTATTAAAACTCTAGGCATTAATAAAATTCTAGAGCGATTTCTCTAAATGACTTGCGCACTAATAATCAACAGTAAGTTATGTACTGGAATAATAGGCACCTTTTGGAAAATTACCAATAAAAAATAGCACAGAATCTGCATATTAAAAAAGGAAACACTCTTGCAATTAAAATTTAATGAAAATCACAAAAGCAGGCAGCATTAAGGATAGAATCACCTTTCAGTGTGGTGGTACTAAATTGCGCAGAGTACGCGGTTTCAGTTCCCATAGGATAAGCTGACAAAGCTTGCCACATTCACTGTAAAAATAATGGGAAGAAATGGGAAAAGAAAAATTAAAAAAAATGGTTATTTTAAGGCTCTTTATCACCGTCATAATTATTGGGGTTGCAGATAGTTAGCTTTCGGAGGCTATCTTTTTCATGATTTGTTTCTTTTTAATTAATCACTTCACGCGGCTGCGCTATTTTAGCGTCCTTGTGATGATGGTGCCGTTCATTGTATGTTAGGTCTGCAGTTACATTCCCGAGTGCGATATATAGCTTGGGTTGGAATTTGAATCGTTTCGCATGCATTTACGGACCATAAATATGAGATAAAATGGCCTTGTTAAGCTTTTCCAGGTTTTAAATATCTTTTTCCAATGGAGAAAACTATGGTGATGGCGTTACAGCAAATATTGCTTTGGATACATGAAGTTTCTCTAGAGTCTCTTCAAGGCACCCAAAATGTATAATGAATATCTGGATTCGTTAATTAATGCAAATGTTACATAAACGTTTTCCTCAATTCACATTCACATCTAAAAAAAGCTAACCTAAATTATTAAAGTGATTTTGTTTGTTGGACGATTGCCAGTTAAATTTTAAATAACAAAGTAAATAGATTATAGTTACATATCCAGATTCTATGCCTGATCCTTACGAATTTAAATAATCTCTGAACTTCATAGAAAAAAATACCTCAGGACACTTTTGATTATTCTTCTTGATATGCAGTAAGATTTATAGTAATATATACAATGATTAAAACATAAACTACACAGATAAAAGCATTTTTATTAAGTCTTAAAATATTTCAATAATACTGAAAAGTCAAAATTTAGTAAAATGTTTGGAAGTTAAGGTTGCTAATTAAGACTTGGCTAAGGATGTGAATGAGGAATGTTGAAGCGAAGAGACCAGTAATTTTATTTTTTCTTAAGATAATCTCATAGGTAGTTTTTAGCATTACAGTAGTTATAAAGTAAATGATAACTATAAGAATTCTCAAGTATTTGTTTTCTTTCAAATACGAAGATTTTTGGCATTTTGCTTCACTAAATGATAACATAAAAGATAAAAGTGAGGTATAAGCTTATGGAACATTTTGGCTTTCATGTTCTTAATTTCAGGCTCAATCCTGGCTTATTTTTAAGTTTTGCTATTATTTCGGATTTATTAAGCTTTCAAAAAAATGTCCTATTAGAAAACATTGAGTTTTTTTTAGAAAGTTGCTTAATTTTATGCTTTAATAGCATTTTGCAAGGCTTAATATTGACATTTTGTAAGGATCGAGCATAAAGGTGCTTCAATAATCTGCTTCATATTGGCCTAGCAGATGCAATAAGGTGCACATGGAATAACAAAGTGTTATTTTTATAAATATATCCAGATACTCTCTTTTCATCATATACTTTACACAATTCTTTGTTTTAAAAACTTACTTAGCAATAGAAAAGATTATTAAAAATTTACTTAGTTTTGTATGACTAACATTTTATCAAGAATGAAGACACCCACGAAAGCACGTCTGTAGTTAAAATCTTAATTACAGAAGTTTTCTTCTATTTCTTCTACAGTTCAATCAATGATTTTATGATTTTGCTTATGGTATTTTTATCAGAATATTTCATTTCGGTCAAGAATTTAATAAAAGCGAAAGAAAAAAACCAAGAGTTGTAATTTTAAATACACAACAAATTATTAGGGATATTTATTTCGATTCCCTTACAAGGCCAATTAAAAATTTTATGAGCTAATCAAAAAGAGGCTTTCCGTGCAGGAATAGTTCTACATATCAATTATATTTCATTAGGGAATTTATAATATTAAGGAATAAAAGAGGCTAAAGGAATTTTTATTTCTAGCACTATGTTTTTATGGTGTATTTGATATATTAATAACAATTTAAAGTTTACTGAACTGCGCAAAAGTCATTACCGAAGCATATTAATAAAATATTATCTCTTATGTTTCACGTTATTTATTTTTTCCGGGGGGTTATTTGTTTAATAAGGTGACAAACTTTACTATACTTAACTAACTGTATTTTTTCTCCCAGAGCATGAAAACGAATAAAATCTCCCAAAAATATTGCATTTACTTCATTAATTATTTTGCTAATGTCACTAGCCCCACCATACGACACACTCGGGGGTTATAATAAAAGAGACAAGGGTGGATCCAGCGACGAGTTTAACCCAGGCCCTGCAGTCGGGCAGGTAAAACGAATGTAATTTCGTCTCTCACTATTCCCAACGTGTCCCCTAGCGCACGTTGCAAGTGAACGACACGCGAAGGGTAAACCAAATGAAAATCAACTGCAGTTCTCTTGACAATTTAAACCACGCGGTGGCTGCGGGAGCTGGGTTTATTTATTTGTTTATCTTAACACGCCCGAAGAGGACTGAAAATGAAAAACTTGTCTCCAGCTGACATTTTATCTTGTTTAATATATAACAAGATTTTATGAAGCTGAGATGCAGGGTTTAGAAGCTTTTTCGTCGTTCTAGAAAGTAATATAACTTCTGCGAAACAGAAAAGGTTGGAAATTAAAATGCATGAGTGTCTCAACGCTTACCTTGTAGAATCACAGAGATGATAAAACGGGCTGACCCTGCACTGGAACAAGCAAGTTATCAAGTGGGTCGAATGTTATTTTCTCGAAGATAAAAGGAAACTTTGTAAACTGCAGACGTTGAGCTAGAATGTCGGAGGATAAATATTGATATTACTTTTTTACTACTAGTATTCAGTGCTTGTTATTAATATTTTTCTGCATAACAGTGTATTAAATTAGAAATGTACAAGCTGTTCGAGAAACGGGATTACAAACTTTACAACCTCAAAGTATTCATTCATCCTAGACATTTCGCGTTAAAATGTTTCTCAGATAAGACAAAGAATTAAAAAAAAACAGTTTTAACAATGGGTTAAAATGATTTCCTACGCATAAAATAAAACATTTTATACGGTCCCTTAAGTGAGCAATTAGTAAAATGCCCATTATGTATTAAATGGATATATTCTGCATATTACAAATCCTCAATACAAACAAATTGTTTAACAAAATATAATTGACACGTAGAGCTCTTCCTGTACGGAAACATCTTTAATTTTATTTTAGTTTTAGTTTTAATTTAATATTGATTTTAATTTAATTAATATTATGTTACATATTATGCTCTAACGTTACATATTTAGTTAGAAAATACTTCTAACTTCTGTAAGATATATGCAAAATTTAAGGACGGATACATGTATGAAAAATTCGCTTAATTAAATAATTCATCCATTGTTGCGTGTTAAGCGAAATTGTTAAATGAATACACTGAACAGCGGGAGGGTATAGTTTTGATTTATCAATCATTCACAGAAAATATAAAAATACAACCTAAATTAGAGTATAAAATGATAACATAAAAGATAATAAAAACAAATTGCTTAAATTTGTGTTAAATTTCCAAACATTTGACTGAGACACATTATTGAAAATAAATAAAATCAGTTAAAAATACCTAATAAGTGATCGAATTTGTCGCCTTATCATAGCTGACAGCTGATAATCACATTTTCCTTGTTTCGGCAGATTTCGATGCTTCTTTGTATGCCAGAATCAGCATCAGACAAAATTTACTTACTAAACACCAATAAGATTGAAAATTAATTCAAGCCATTTTGCAAGAAAGTTTCTAGTTCTAGCTTGAAAATATATCAAACATCTATAAGTTAACATATATTTTTTCCTCTTAAAAAGAACAGACTTCGCATTTCTTAATTTGTTGATTTCCGCTGGCAGAACATCACTGCGCAAATAATTCTGTAATAGGAAATCTAAATTATTTATATTTTATGATAATTCTTCAAAATTATTTTCCCTTTAACTCTTTGGTGGGCAGGAAAAGGCAATTAACCTTTTCAGCAAAACTCTTGTTTTATTTACTATATCAGGTATTACAATGGAATTATTTGGGACATTTACACATATTTTGTCCAAGACGCGTAGAAAAATGACCACTTTTGGTGGTTAGTGTCAAAGACCACCGCCCACAAAACACATCCTACAAATCAGTCTCTATAGCACTCACGGAAACAGTTTTTCTTTTTCAAACAGAGTGCAATTTTACATGTGCTGCATTCCCACACTGCTCTTACAGGCTTTTTCTTGGTGCTGCAGAGTGCACATCGTCGTGATGCTGTCTTCGATGGCTGATGCTTATTTTCTTGAAAACAAATTCTTGCATTAACTACTGGCTTACGTTTCTTGATTGCCATCTAATGAGCTACAAGAGAACTTCAGAAACAGTCAGTCTTGAAAATCACTCACACGAGTGAGAAAAATGTTCAATAGAAAAGGTGGTTACTGTAGGTAACCACCGCCCTTCAAAGCGTTAATAAGGTAATATATGGTCTCCGAAGTAATTAACTGTAATGTGCAAAAGGAAGAACGTAAAATGTAGATAAGTGTTCCTGTAGTCGGTATCATAGTGACACAACGAACTGTTACAAATCGGTTACTTGAAGGAAAGGTCCGAGCCAGATGCCCTGTAGCGTGTATTCCGCTGACTCCAAACCATTGCCGTTTGCGTACGTCAGCGGTAACAAGCTAGAACTCCACTGGAGGACGGAGTGGAGATCTGTTGTGTTTTCTGATGAAAGCCGGAGTAATTGTCATATATTGGTTAGAAAGAGGCCAGGTAAGCGCTTGCAACCAATCTGTTTGCGGCCTGGACACACTGGACCTACACCTGGAGTTATGAAATTTCGTATGACAGCAGGAGCACTCTGGTTATCCCACGCAACTTGATTGCAAATCTATACGTCAGGCTGGAGATTCAACCTATTATGCTGCCATTTACGAATAGCATTCAAAGAGATGTTTTCCAACAAGACAACGCTCGCCCTCATACCGCTTTTGTAACCCAAAATACTCTACAGAGTTTCGATATACTGCGTTAGCCTGCTAGATCACCAGTCCCATATATGCTCCAACAGAGCATATATGGGACATAACTAGACGTCAACTTCAGCGTCACCCACAAACAGCATTAACTGTCTCTGTTTCGACCGACAATGTGCAACAGGCAAGGAACTCCATCTCACAGACTGACATCAGGCACCTGAACGACACACTGCACGCACGTTGCATGCATGCATTCATAATTCTGGCGATTACGCCGCCGGTTAGTAATCTACTAGCATTTCACATTTAAAATGGTTATTTTCACTCTTACATTAATCTGTGATCTTGAAAATTTAATCAGTTAGATATGTTACCTCGAAAAATGTATTTCCGGAATTTTATTACTCTACATTAATTTTTTCCTGGGTGTTGAGATTTTTTTCCGTCTATAAAGTCTCTTTTCAAAGACAAGAAAAATACAGTTAGCGATATGTAATGCAAAATTTACAATTGATTAACTTTGAATTGTATGTTATATATATACACATATAATATGTAATTTTCCTCCTTTCATTTGTTATTATTTATGCCACATAATACATATGGAACATATTTTAATTTATAAGGAGATGCAGCGTTTTTAAACGGTCAAACTTTTATAATCTCCTAACTTTTGAGTTTTTGAACAAATTTTAGTTACCTGATAGAACTACCAAATTTAATATTACGTAAGTAAACTGATAGTTAGTGCAAGTACCTCGCAGAGGTACGATTACTGATATAATTTCAGTACTTATAAGTACCATTACTGGTAAGTAAGTAGGTTAGATATTACATACCAGTACCATAACAGATTTAATTTCATTATTTAAAGAGAATGAAAGTTTTAAGGGAATGAATATTTTCCCTTATCGCAAATTAATGTTGCAGAGCTTTCTCTAAATTGAAATAAACTTAAAAAAGGGCATAAATTAATTCCAATTTTGACTCATAAATGTAACTGCTGATCTTATTTGAATATTCATAATGACATTTGAACATGTGTTCAAAAACTGAATTTAATGAATTAAGATTTATAAGGTTAGAAAATAAATAACTAACCAACACCTGACTTTGACATTTGCTCTCTTGCAATTGTTTAAGAACTGCAATTTAATATTGTTATAAACGGCTGCGTTATCTTTAACTAAGCACATAAGAGCGAGGTGCTAAAATCAATAGATAAGCACTCATAAGTCGAACAATTATAACGCAGCTTTAGTTTCAGAATTCCTGATAGACATTTGCCATTTAGGCTTTACGTAGATCACAAATCCACGCCGCATCTCAAGCTCTGAAGGCTACAAGTTGCGTTAGTTAAATATTTCTTGAGGAACAATGAAATCACATATCTTTCCCTCTTGAGGTTTTCAAACATCTTTTTAAATTAATTTAAAGTCTTTATACAGTGTCATATGTTTTTAATAATTTTAGAGTACATATTGTTTATAAAATTACGAAGTTAGATAACATTTATTTTATTAAAAAACAACTGTGACGAATTCTCCCTCCCCATGAAACTACTGCTAAATGCATTTCAAAGTATAGAAATATATAGCGAGATAAAAATAGGAAAACTTCTTAATGAAGCAAAATTAGGAGTCTTCTTGTAAAGCAGATAAATTGATAGCAAACGTAGACAAAACTGAAGAGAAATCTTAAATTGAAGGAAAGAGAATAGGTTGCTCTTTGAAATGGAAAGTTTTCTAGCAAACCAATGCCAAGATAAGGCTAGAATGTTTTTGAAAGTTTATTTTTGACTATTTATTTCTTCGTTAAACCTTGTGACGTTTAGTTCTTTGTTCAACTTTGTGAAGTTACTTAATTTTTTTTTGCTTCTCTTTCTAATTTCAATTATTTGAATTTATAAGTTTGGGTAATTAAAATTAATGACTCCTATAAAAGAAGTATGGATGAATATGTTATGAAATATCGCACTTTTCTTATATTGGGATATTATGAGATATAAATAATAGAAAATAAAAGAACATGACAAGCAGTAAAGTCTCACAGAATGTAATTTCTTTGAAAATAATATTTTTGAATCTCAAAGTAAACTATTTGCTTCGAGCAGATATGCAACAAAATGCTATAAACGTATGTAATTCCTATGTAAACCATTCACGACTATTTTTTCACGCGTTCTCGGTTGAAAAAAGGTTAAAAAAAGCATTCTCAATAGCAGCGCTTTTGCCAAATTGTCCAAAAACATCCTTAGTTTAGTCTGTAATTCTCAGAATTATACTTATCGGAAAAATACTATCCTGCATGCCTTTTATATTTCAGAGTGTATAATTTGCATGCGAAGAAGTATTTAAAAACATTTTAAATGTTTAAAGAAGAACTGCAATTAGGGTGAGCATTCTACAAAGATTTTTACTTCCAGCCCATGAACTGCTTCAGTAATCTTTTACTCGTAGTATTTTTACTTTCCTTCACGCTTTTCGAGGCAAATCGAGTTTGCTGAAAGCGTGCCAAATTTTGTGAGACAGTTTTATTAAATAGAATTGCTGCAATCATTGTCATCTGAAACCATTTTTGTTACAATGCTGATCTTCCAACGTTTTAAGAACTGGTTTATGTATTCATTTTTTTAAATTGGAGAAACTGTCTCTCTGATGCTATTAATTATTGTACTATAAAAAGAAAATTGCACTGAAACTAAGGCACTAACATAGATGGAATAACAATAGCCAGAAACCATTAATGATATTTTAACTGTACATGTCTTCAATGAGTTTCATTGCCATCACTATTTAATAATTTATTGTTTGATCTTGAAAAGTTACTTAAATTCTACCATAATTCGTAAATATTCGAACATATCTTAAAAAAAATGGGAAATTAAATATATCACGCAGTTTACGCTGTTAAAATATTGCTATTGTAAACACATAAAACATTGCTTCTCTTTCTAATCTTAATTTTTCAGGTATAATTTGAGCCCTATATATAATTTTCTCAAGATTGTTTTTAGATATTATATGACAAACTGAAATTTTAGCTGTCGTATTATATGATGGTAATCATAAATATGCTGGTAGTGATATTATAGAGTGTTTATGTGCGTGTAATTCTAGTTTAAACATTAAATTTAAGTATAATAGTGTGTCAGTTTAATGATCTTTTATAGAAAAACAACAGGCATTTCAATAGGGAAAGCAAGAGATCTGTAGTCTTTAACTATTTCACATTTTCGCCGAGATAGACTCATCGATTATAAAAGTGTCGTCAGACGTCAGCAACAAAACACACTTGACGGGGATAACTATGGCTTAGATCATTAACACCCCCCCCCGACAGAGAGAGACTCACTTATCCCTTCTCATTTTCTGACCACCAAAATGTGGTGAAACTGAAAAGAGGAGATTTATGGTTTAATTAGTGTCACTTTCTCCAGGAGTTGTATCAGTATCATACAAAACAAACATCACTTTAGAAGACAGGAAGTAAGAATGAAATTTCATCCCCGTTTCAGCTGGCATTGCAATGGGAACTACCGCTCGTTTGGAAGAGAGAATTCAGGAGATGGACTTTGTTAATCTCGAGGTAAGAGATTATGCAAAGCAAGAGAATTTTTTTCCTGGTTAGGGTGATGCTATTCAACATCCTTCAGTGTAACAATTAGGCGGTTCAAGCTGATTTGGAGCGAACTTCTAAACAAGTCTTGACAACTGGTGTAAGGGGTAAAGAAATGCTTCTGAATACTGTTAACTGAAGCCAGTTTCAGAAACAAAAGAAAAGAAAGATGGAAGAAAAAAAAGATGGAAATATTTGAATTTTGTAAGACGATGAATTGGTTAAGGAGTATAAATATTTTGCCACTACATTCTTCTTGAAGGAGAAAAAACGCAGCGATCTCCATCGAATGCTTAGATTTTTTTTCAACAAATCCAACTTTAATCGAAGTTTAATTTTGCCTTTAGCGTTTTAACGTTTGCAGTGGCATTTTGCTTTAGCGTTTGCAGTGGTTTTTATCAATCTATTCTTGATTCCAATTTTAATTTTTCCTTAGTTAACTATTTTATGAAATGTATGTTCTAAATAACTTTTGACATACATATTCTGCAATTTTAATGCTGAATGCAATTTAATGCTTTATTAAGTCGTTAATATTCTGAGTCAAGAAATTTGTGAAACTTTAATTAATAAACCCATATCTCGTAATGAATGACCGAATTATGATACACATTGTTTATTCTCGATCAAGAGAAAATTTTCAAATCTAAAATTCCAACCTAGATCTCAAAGTTTCAGCACCGAAAAAGGTATACATGTTTAGCATCTTCCACATAAAGTTCCAAGTTTTAAACATTTACCTGTTTTAAAATTTGTGATTGATTAAGCACATTTGTAAAATTTCATTACGTTTGTAACTTTCAGATATATTCTGTATATAGACGACATCGCAATGAATATGTCAGCCTAGCAAATTAGAATTTTTCGCATGTTCGAAAAAATATATTTCATTAACTTTCGATAATTTCTTTCATCTTGTTTTCCACTAAGAGATTATATTGTTCAGCTTTATCTCACTTTTGGCAGTAACACTAGATCAAGCCCAAGAATTTATTTGCGCCGAGAAGCACAGGAATACGTTCGTCCTTGGTATGGGCTTTGGATGTATAAGAGGCGACTAAATACGCTATACATTTACAAACATCCAAGCCTTCTCAGGTTCCAATCCAGGACCAAAAATACGGCACCCAGAAACGCTACCCAGTATACCAATCATAGCAGTTATATTAACTATTGATATTCCAAATCTTCAATTCTGGTCTTTAATTTAGCAGTTGAGAAATTTAATAAAAGCTTATAAAAATCTATAGCCTTTACTTGACAACGTTCATTATTAGTCTGAACAAAATCAATTGCATACTAACCTAGATGGGTCAACTTCGCTTTCGAATGCCGCCCAAATCAAAGATGTCATAAAATATTAAGATTATTCTCTCACTAGTGTAAAATATGTGGCGAGTCCTTCCTACTTCATGATAAAAAGGGAACAGAGTTTTAAGGTCTTCAAAGTCTCTCACCTTTCTGTGGCTGTAATTACGAATAATTGTTGTTACGAATACTCATGTAGTACATGCAATTCTACCATATCGCAGATAAAAACACATTTTATTTTGCAATTTATGTGTTCATTTCCCTGCTGAAATTAAAATTTCCTAGCTTAGCAAGAGCTTTGATCACTAACAATAAGTAAAATGCCCAGATCTGTATGATTTCCATGCGTATCATTCCCAGACTTAATTCACCTGTCTTATTAAAGATGATTTTATATCTTTCCTCAAACTTGGTTCCGCATTCAAAAACATTTTAGACCCTTTCTCGCAATTAAAAAAAGTTAATAATTAGCAGTTTCCTTGTCAGTCTTTTACAAGCGTTTGAAATTAAATTAAGATTCCGCGTTTTAGTACCTCTCTTCCAGATACTTCGAGTTTGTAGCATTTACAGAATCACATTTATTCAAGGAATTCGTTTAACGTTTCCAAATTGCGAGTAAAATTTCTTAATTTAAAGACTTCCTTTATTTAAAATAATCACGCTTAAGCTTCTAAGCTAACGTATATACTTTGTAGAAAATTTAATCTAAAGTAATGGAATTAAATCCTTCGCTATAATAAATGGATGTGGATTTTTTTCCTAATTTATTTATTTATATTTTTTTATTTATGCCGGAAGTCAAATTTACACATTGTATCCCAGACAACCTTTTGTCTGGGAGGCTTCGCGAGTGCTGTAATAAACTATTCATGAGTATTATTCCCCAAAAAGTGTTCATAAAATATTTCGCCTTTGTGTGGATATTACAGATTGGAAAAATGCTTAGAAATCAAAGATTTATATTAGAACCATGACTGAAGATAAAGATTTTATTCATTTTTATTGGAAATCTGAAATGTTTGCTTCATCCCTATTCAAAGTTAAGAATCTTTTGCTGTAAACTTATATTAACTCCCAAACTAGGCCTGACTACGAGCTAAAATATATTTAGCATTAGGCATTCTAACATCACTTAGCAACTGCGAATAGCCTAAAGAGAGACGCATCACGCCTATACTTTTACTTTTGTCACGATAATGTTCGTGACTACAGAATATAAACTTAACAACCGTGTCAACGAACTTTAAAAGTCATTGTTCATATAAATATATATTTATATATAATAAAATCTCGAGAAATCTTATTTCTGTTTCAAGCATGCATAAAAACTATATTTATCGGTTTTAGATGATTTAAACTGTTTTTAAAATGACGAATAATAGCTATTTTAACAAGTCTGTATTCAAAATATAAAGGCTGTTGAAAGTGTAACTAAAAAAATGGTAAGCAAACAATATACACTCCCTGTCTGACAGGGAAATCTGAACCAATTCAAAATCATTTCCAGGTGCGTCTTTGTTACATCAAGCAACCTTAGACTACATTATCATATGAATAGATGCAAAGCTATTTATGTGCAATTTTTCTTTCATGTGTCTGCATACCTTCAATAGGATATAACACGGATAATATATTATACATATATTCAGATTTACTCCAAGAAATACATCTCTAAACGTGTACGGCCTCTATATCTATAAGGATGTACCTTCGATAGGCTAAATTGCTTTTTCATACAAAATTAAATAATAAAGTCACCAATTCCTGTTAAACCATCTGATAATTATGTCTATTTTTCATTATGTAAAGCTGCTCGTTTATTTTGAAGCAGGTACACTTAAAAGAAATTGTCAAAATATTTTATTTATAATGCTCAAAAATGAAATTACAGTGACTTAATAAAAAAAACTGAAAATACTCATACGAGAGAAAAAAGAATTAAGTTTTATTTTCCGAAATTAAATCATTTTACCGGCACCATGCCAGATCTAAGAACAAGCTTTTCCTTCCCCTGTTTTTAGTTAAAATGCTTAGTTTTTTTTCACAATAAAAATATGTAAAGAAACGTTTTTCAATGTTCATGCGTAAAACATGCATGTAAAACTAAAGACACTCCTATGTAATAAAAATGAAAATGCTTACAATTCTCATAAAAAGTAATTATTATTGATATCATTCGGGTGTCTCTATAATTGACTCCTGTTATCAAGGACATGATCAGAACTCAAGAGGAAACAGTCTGGAGTACATTTGCTTTATCACTGATCACCTGAGCCTTTCAGTACTGACAATTATCGCCTTGAGCACCAATGATAACTGTGCAGTTTTGCCCATGTTCATCCTAGTTTTAGTCTAGAGCAGCGATTCTCAACCGGTGGTACGCGTACTACTAGCGGTACGCAAGAGAAAAATAGGTAGTACGCCAAAAATATTTTTTACTATTACATTAAAAAATCTCGTGAAGAAAAGGAACAATTGATAGACATTTTCTGTGATCGAACTCTAACTGAAAATTTCAAAAATAACACACTTGTTAACTTTTGGCTGAACCGAAAAAAAAAAACAATTTAAAGGTAATTTAAACAAAGCTATTAAATTTCTATTGCCTTTTCTCACAACCTATTTGTGTGAACAAAGATTTTTTTCCATGATACATCTGAAAAATAACTACAGAGCAAATTTAAACGTGGATCCTAATTTACGATTAAAACTAAGTGAAATAGATATAAAGAAATTGATCTCTCTTAAACAGGCCCAAATATAACATAAATTTTGATAGTAAAAATGGTAATCATTTTAAATCTTATATTTTTATGTGTGCAAACTTAATATAAATAGCCAATTTATTGTGCAAATGGCAAAATATTTTTTTAATATTTCTATTGAGAAATTGAAGAAAATCATTGCAAAATGTAGTAGTAGTACTAAAATTTTTCAGTTTTTATTTAGATGGTACGCGTTAGTCAAAAGGTTGAGAACCGCTGGTTTAGAGCATGCTAAAGTATAAAATATGAGCTTTTGGTATCTTTTTTCCTACTATTAGTCTCTCTAGATGAATTTCACAGAGACAAATTTTAAGTGCCCCAACACCCAAAGATTCCGCTATGCCCTGTCTTATACAGAGTTGCGAGCCTATCTTTCGCCGTGGAAACACCCTTCTAAGACTAGAATTATTATGCAAATACGAGAATTCAATCTCTAACGAAATATCGCCCCTTATCGCACTTTATATCAGGTATAATTTTTCATATTCTTGGTTTGGGCATGACGCTGACGATCTCCTTTCACACGAAAGGTTAGAAATGTTGTGAAATCTGTATCAGTTTAACAGATTTTATCATAAAATAAAAATAATAAAGAAAAAAACCTGAAAGCTTTCAGATAAGAAAAATTTTCCCGTACAGTGTTGCCATTGCTTGCTTTGAAATCGTTGAATTTGTTAATCAAAAATTCGTTGAAGTGTTACAAAATATGAAATTGATAATAAAACATATTTCAAATTTCAAATTAGGGCTTCCAGATTTGCGTATTCGGTGGAAGATTACGTTATTTAAAATTTGATGGCTCTAGGTACCGTTGTTTTATCACAATGCGAGAAACATACCTACATTTATGTTGATTCTTCATTATTTAATTTCTTTAAATATAATACAGGGAGATAATATTTGGTGGCAACAATTTGAAAAGTGAACTGTCATTTAACGTTTTCAACGCAAAATGCCAAAACGAAATTAATAGCCCTTCTGGGCTAACGCCCTTTGGGCTAACGTTTTGGCTGTTACCAATATTTATTAAATATCATGTTCTTCGCACTTAAACCATAAAATTCAATTCAACAGCAATATCGCAAAATAATTTTAAAATGAGAATATCTTTAGAAATTCCGATACACAACCTCGCCCGCTGGAGATAAAATGCTGTTTTTTTCTTACAGGTGCTGCCATTTCTAGCTTTGAAATCGCTGATTTTGTTAATAAATTTTTTTATGACAGACAAACTATGAAATAGATAATAAACTAAATTCCAAGTTAAAGCTTCCAGATGCCTTTATTCGGTGGAGGATTATGTTATTCAAATTTTGATGACTCTAGGTAGCATTGTTTTATCCCAGTGTAAGAAACATATATACATTTATGCAGATTCTTCATTATTTAATTTCATTAAATTAAATGCAGTGATGTAATATTTGGTGGCAACAGTTTGAAAAGTGAAACAACGCAGAAAGTCAATCAACGCAAAATGCCAAATCGAAATTAATAGCCCTTCTGGGCTAACGCCCTTTGGGCTAATAAGAGACTGAATCTCAAATATTTATCGTTGAGCCCCTTTCCTTAAAATTTTTCGCAAGTAATTTGTTTCTGTTTTGGCTATTTATTTGCGTAAATAAAAAAAATCTGAAAGTAAAATAGGCGAAAGTTTCCATAACTCGATTGCTTTTCCTTTTCATTGAGTAATTTTAGTAAATCACGTATAATTAACTAACTTGTATTAGGACAAGGAAAAGGAGGGGAGAAGAAAAGACAGACAAGGATAAAGAAAGAGAGCGCTTTTAAAAGATAAATTATATGCAATTAAAAAAGCCAACCTATTTTTTTTATTAACTTAGTAGTGAATAATTTTAAAACATTGCAATATGTTAAAGCGATACAAGAGTTAAACGCATCAGAATAAATAAAACGGATCAGAAATCATTCATAAAGTAAATAGTTCGAAAATTCTGTCATAATCACTAACTACAAATTACACTCCTTAACTTTGAATACTGCGACCTTATTCAAAGAACATATTGTTTTTTATTATTTCTCTGATGCAAACAAAAAAGATTCCTCCTTTAATATATGCCTCTTTTTAAGACTACAATGAAATCATTCTCATTATGGCTATATTTTCACACTTATGCATGCATAAGAATATGCTTGCTAATGAGAATATCTTGAAAATTTTTTAAATTAAATCTTTTAAGTGGAAAATTCAATAGCGGATTTGATTACACATTTACTTATTAACTTGATTAATATCAGATGACCAAACTTCTAATGAAACTGTAGAGACATTATGTTATTTCGAAGCAGGAAACATGAAAAATGAGCCATGCCCTCGCCGGGGCTCGAATCACGGACCTCTCGAATACGCGTCAAGCGTGCTGACCGCTACACCACGGAGGCATGCGAAGAAGAGGGAGAAATACCTTATAAAACATTTTTGACGAAATCATCTGATATATTTAAACATTACTTACTCGGTCGTCGCGAATTACTGTCATCATTACCACATCAATAATGTTCGAGTGTATCTTTTATAGCACATATATAAGTTCAAAACATTTTAAGTCCTACCGATGTTATGCGGAATTTCGGTTGACAGAAAATTTTATACATAACGGGATGTTACGTAGCGTATGCGTTAAATTACTTTCAGTTAGATTGATAAGATGTGTGAAATATCTTATCAGTTTAATTTATTAGTTTTAATTAGTTTGTTTAACCTTTCTTACCTGTTCATTCTACGACGAGGTAAAAAAAATTCTGTTATTCAGGTAATGGCACTTAAAGGAAAAATAACTCTTTCTGAGCTGCATAATGTCATATATTCATTTACTTGTGACATAATGGTAAAAATTATACATGCATAGAAACAGCATTCTTAATCATACGAGTGCACTTCTGCTGATGGTCAGAATTACCATGAGAATGCAATAACAAGCACCTTCGGGCTGCTACGCTTCAGGAATTTGAAGCCCCTTCTTGCTTGACGGAAGTTTTATAACCGATCAACTGTTTACTTTATCACTGATCACGGATGTAACCCATTAAATTATCGGTAGATCAAACTGCAGATACTGAATCAATAAATTCAGAGCAGCCTGTAAATTTCTGACGCTAAAACTTTAGTTAACGGATTGGTATTTCTGGAATGAGCAAATCAGAAGTGAGAAGATTTAACTGGAAGCGGAGCAATGTTGTACTCCCCATTATCCGAGTGCGGATTATCCGTACTTGGTGGTGCCCATGTACACTCATTCAACTCTTTGAATGAGAACAAACACTCGTAATTCCGAGCATGCTCTAAAAACCGCTGAATTGGGTCTTTCGGCTTATCTTCAAAGGTTACCTAGTACAAAACGTTCTGCATGTGCGTAATCGTTTCATCCGGCATTGTTTCGGCCGATCACCATTTTGTTTTATTTCGTAAGAAATAAAAAATAATGTAATTTCTTCCTATTCTTTTAAAAAATTATTTGAAATTTTGGAACTAAACACGAGTAAAGAACTCGCTGAGAAGTAAACGTAAAAAAAGCTGTTTTAACATTAAAATGAAAACTTGTATTAGTAAAGAGATTTTAACATGGTTAATCGACAATAAACTTTCGCCCAGGAATATGGAAATGGCGGGCAAATATGGAAATGGCGGGCTGTTAAACAGATGCATTTTTTGACCAAAAGGGATTTCAATACAATGATAAAATTAGCATTTCGAAAAGCATGTAGCGAAATTTATTAAATACTTAAACATTCTCAAAAACGAGGTAAAATTGCTGATTTTTTAAAGAAATAAACACGTAAAATATGCATGAAAATTGACAGTTTGGATTATCCGTGTTTTTCAGTTATCCGTGATCTGTTTCTCCAGCATTAGCTCGGATAATCGAGAGTGCACTGTATGTGCAGTGTTTGCAGTCACACTAAACTAAACAAAGTCTGTTGGTTTTCTACGCTGAAAAGATTTGAGGAACTAGTTAATTATTTGAAATTCTAAGTGAACCGCGATTTGGCCGGAACTCTATTTCAAAAATTCCAATACAAAAAGAAAAACAGCTTACTCGGTAGCCAATGAGTTTTGTTATTTAATGTTTTGGGAGTTTCACCGGAATTCTATCGTCTGCTGCTGGTATTCACAGTTCCTATTTTAGTGGGGTTCTTTATTATTATTATTTTTTTTATCTGCTCTTCCTTCAAATCATTAACTCTCCCCATCTTCCCCTTTCTCTTTTCCATATTGTTTCCTGTAGTTGTTAAGGGTTTTCCTTTTTTTTATGTTTCTTTTTCTTTTGCCTTTAAGATAAGTTTCGATCCGTTTCGGCAAGTCGTTTTGTCTTTAATGATTCCTTTGAGAAATGAAGCTTTTTGGGTTTGATCTCCTTCCTCTACGGTAAATGATGTCCTAGCCATATTTATAGCTCAGCAAGCGTTTTTTTCTTGTATATATTTACATTAGATGCTGTTGAAAGAATTCTGAGCTTTTCGGATGGAATAATTAAGCAACTATGCCATAACTTATTTGAAGATGTATGAAATTATCCAAAACATAACTGAAATTTATTATTGATCAATTTTTGAACGCAATTTTTACATCAAAAATTTAAAACGTTAACATAATCACGTCTCGTCATGCTGCATGAATATAATCCTACAGAATTGGTAGGTTATATTAAGGTAAAATTAGATTGAAAAAGGCTATTTTTCAATACTACTTGCTTCCCTTAACTTCAATAACTTTGAAATTTAAATGTATAAAGCAAAAATCAATTTATTTTCAATTGCAAATTATATCTTAGTAAAAGTATATTAGTGTGATTAAAATTCAGCAATTTTTAATAAATTTTTCCGATAAATTTTGCTAAAGTAAATGATTCATATCTTCAAAATTCATTTTATTTGCTTCCTGTTTTTTTTTCTAAGTATTCTGGAAATTTATATGAAAATTTCTATTTTTCTGCATTTTTAAATTGCTGTTCAACGATTTTGACATGAAATATAAGTTTATGTAATCTGATCTGCAGATTCTCCATTACTTAGTTTTTTGAAAATATAGTACAGGACAATAATATTTGGTGGCGATAATTTAAAATGTGATACAGCCATTTATAGTGGTTCGACGGAAAATGCCGTTTCGAGACTAATAAACTATTATCAGAAGACTACTATCTAAAAGACTTAGAGTGGATTTTGCTTGGTCCGAAAAGAGCTACAGAGTCTTGAAAAGGTTTAACAAACCTTTTTATTAAATAAGAATTGGGAAATACAAAGCATTTCTCGTGCTTGATAATCTCAACCGCCATGTGTGGCGTGATAGCTTAAAGCAATAGTCAAATTCAAATTGAAACTAAATATAGTATTCAAGGATAACACAACTGATTTAACATGAAGTTGGCTTGAAACTTCTGACCAGCGTAACAATTAAATATCGACAGCAAAAACGCAAAGCCGAAGAATTACTATTTCATCGCAATGGTGCACAACGTAGTAACGAGACCTCGAGAATCAGAAGCACGCTTGTTTTAGAATCCGAAAATCTCAGCTTAAATAATTTCAAATTAAATTTTCCTTCTGGTAGGGAAATGGAAAGGAGAAATGACAGTAAAGGCTGAAATTATAAATAACTGGTTAAATCAAATAATAATAACGGTACAAGCTAAAGTTTTAAAATTAATATTCAAGGTTTTTATTCAAAATAAGATATTAGAAGTTACGTTGCTTAAAAGTAAGCAGGAATTAAGTACTCTCCAAATCCTTCACTACAACTTACAAGCCAATAATATAAATAATGAAATGAGTGCTCGCATAGTTAGTTATTGCCAATTAATGCAGTGTTGTTATATAGATTATTGTAAAAAATTAAACAAATATAAAAATAGAAGAAAATAATAGTCAAATAAAATTAAAAGCATATACTATAGTCATTTCATTCATACCAGGATATTTTAATCGTTCTAGTAATGTTCATAAATTTGTTCACTACCCTTAATTGATAGAAATGCAAAAAAAATGCATGGTTAATATTTAATTATGAAAAAAATTCTTGTTATTAACAATTAATTGTATTTATATATTTGATCCCCTTGTAATTTTTATAGAATACTATACATATTTTACAGCACATGAAACGAGACAAGTGCACTCTAAAATTTTAAAACCGACACGAGTAATTAATAAAATATGCAGTAAAACCTAAAAATCAATATTTTATATTCACTTAAAATATGCCGTAATGAATTGCAGTAACTGGCTTCTTACTAAAACAGTGTTACCATGCTTTACTTCACCTAGAGGGTAATAGGTACTTAAGTAATTATTTTTTATTATTGTGGTTAATAGGTAATTTTTCACGTTTTATGACAATTTAATTAACTCTTACAACTTTATTCCCACGTATATATATATCAGTAAAGACATAAAGTAAGTAATTTAGAACCAATTTTTCACAAAGACCAAAAATTTAAATTCATAAGTAATACATATATATAATTGAAATTCGTAAGTAATACATATATATAATTGAAATTCGTAAGTAATACATATGTATACATACATACATATATATATATATATATATATATACTTCTGTGCAAAATTAAAAGAATTTGCATATTATGTCGAATTTCTAAAGAAGTAATGAGCACATTTCAGTGAAATATGGTATGAATATACATTTATAACAGAGAAAAAATGTACCATTCAAGAGTCATTCTATGTACGTATGATTATCAGTAAAGCTCATAGAGCAAGGATGTCCAAAATCCACGTTGTGATAGCCAAAGGAACATGAGTCTAATATGAATTCAATCTCACAGTCACAGAGGTCACGCAACGTGACGGCATACTAGACAGGAGGCATTTCCCTGTGGCAGTTGAGGCCACTCCTGCAATAAGGCAGTTTTCAACTTCCGGATGGTTCTCGTAGGAAGATGGCGAGATGAAACTGCTTTCCTAAGATCCTCCCAGACAAGTTCTATAACGTTCAGATTAGGGGATCTGGCTGTCTAATTCATACAGCGAATATCCTCACTTACCAGATAATCGTTGACTAGTTGTGCCCTGTGTGGACGAGCGTTGTCGTCCATTAGGAGGAACCCAGGACCAAATGCCCCTCTGAAATTCGAACATTGGGCTCTAAGATCTCCTTTCTATACCTTATAGCAGTAAGGGAGACTTTGTCAAACACATCATACACTTGTGTGTAGCAGTCCAACAAAATGCCTGCCGAATCATTATACCTCTACAATCGCAGAGAGCCTTTTCCCTGATGAGAAGGGGATGGTATCGTGCTCCAAGCTCGTTCCGTGTAATCAGCTCCGAGTTCAGTGTCTCGAGTCATGTGTAAAAAGCACGGATGCTTCACAGAAGACTGGTCGAAGGCACATGTTGTCTGCACCATACTAAACGTGACCTCTCGTGTGCTGTAGTGAGCGGAAGTCTTATGGATGTGGATCCTGTGTTCTGAAACTGTTTGCACAGATTTCAGAGGACACTGAGCGGATGATATTTTCATTAGCCACCTACTCGTAGCTACTCATTTTAACTGTTACCTTAGAAAATTCGCTCAACTCTTGCAAAAAACACCGCGAATGCACACAAATCGCCGAAACCCTCTCGTGCGGTTATATATGCTTTATAATCACAGCCGTGCAGATACACACGTGTACACTTAGGTACACTCTGAATATTTGCACAATCCTTCGACGGTATAATTAGTACCTTTGTTTCAATACGTTTCAGAAAAATAGACATAAAAGGGTAAATTCTCTTAATTTTGCTGACAAGTGTTCATATAATATATATATATATATATATAATAGATTGGAAAGGTTTACTTAGATACAGTGATGACAGACATACATAGCCGTAGATTCAACACAATTTTACTACTGGGTAACACAGTTCTTTAGACTCATCATCTGATTCACACATCATTAATGGCGCAATATGCACTGCACAATTTTTGGAAGCTTAAAGCTTACATCTCAAGACATAAAACTGATAAACAGAAGCGCGTAACGGAACGTTACTCTGATGTAAGCAAGCGAGCAAGTGCGTATGCAGGTACAGGTAGACGTGGGTCTGCACTCACCTGAATTCCACCGTAGGTTGTACGGGTATAGTTTCTCTCCCTCACTAACTGTGCAGCTTCGGCCCAAGTTTAACAGACAGCACCCCGAGGGTGGTCCGAAGGTCTCTCACCCCTCTTCTCCTACTACCAACCACTCGAGAAGACATTTGGATCGCCGTGTATTTTGAGTGCCCTCTTGCCCCAAATTATTCAGTGATTGGATAAGAGGCACCTGCATTGCGCAGTTATACGTAAGATCTTATGATGTGGGTTGATTTTGAAATGGCGGAGTTTAGACGGATATGTTATAAATAGTTACAGATTTTAGAATAGAAAGGAAATGTACCCAAGTTAAAATAAAGAGTACATGGGGTTATTACAAAAATCAAAGTTTGTAGTTTGCTTTCATATTTTTATCTTATATATGCGCGTAGGAAGAGGTAGATGTAGACAACCATGCGCATATGCGAGGGATTTTTATTTAATTTCCGAAGGACTTGTACATAAAAGGAATGAAGAAACAAAATTTTCATGTATTGAAATGTTAGATAGGCACCACAGTGTGCAATTTATTATTATGGTTCTCCATCTCAACCATTTTTATATGCTTAGAGTGCTTGCAGAGCTATCCAATGGAGTCAATACTCCCGCAAAATACGAGATTTGTTCTTTTTAATATTTCTTCAAGCTAAGGACCGAACTACAGTTGAACTTTATGGAAGCCCAGGAAACGTGTGTAAAAAGTATAGGAGTGATAATATTGTGCATAAATAATATTAAAATTTTTAAGAAGGGCGAAAGCATATGTTTGGGGAGAAATCTTAGAGCAGCTGATACGATTTCTGACCAATTTTTTCCAAATCTTTCTTATCACGGACATCTGATACAATACTATTATCTATGCATTTTTTTCACAGATATTACTCATTCTCTCGTAAATGTCAGTTGCAATTTGGTCTTCTGATTAAACGATTATTGAACATTTCTCATACATTCTTACTTTTATTCCTAAGCTCTTGGGAATTTAAGATTATCAATTATGCCGCAAAGTACGCTGCGAAATCAATTAAATAATCAAGAGATAGTAATTAAATCAAATATGGTGGCAACAGGTCTAGTGGGATGAGAAAAAATCAAAACAGAAAAAAGAATGGTAAGCATAAAAATATAATAATGTTATAAAAGTAAATAGAGAACTAACGTAATTTGCAGTGGGTTAATTAATGGCAATCTCAAATCCAGAAACTCAAATTAGAAAGTTAACTAACTTGTAATGATATAATTGGTAAGTAAAATAACTAGATAAATCCAGCAGACGCGTTAGAAGTTCTAAATATTTCTTTTAAAAATAAATAACACCTTAAAAATTTCAAAATTATGATTGATAATTATTTTTGTCACCATCTTTGATATGATTATTATCTCTTGATACACATATATAAATATATCCACGTCTACACATTTTATTATAGTTGCATATTTAGCTTATATTTCTTTTGAATTACTACGCCTCAGTCATAGCTACCACTAAAAATATATGTATGGTAAATATATTTTTGTACATAGCATGCATTTCGTTATCAAAAATATAGCTTCACTGTCGTTATAATTGTCAAGTTTTGCAACCTCGTTGAATATATCTTTTACATTAAACTGAAACATGTCTTTGAAAAGAGATAGAAGCAAAGAATAATAACAATGAAAATTCGCCTTTGCCTTTCAAATTTCGTTAAATTTTCATTTTTTATTACATTATGAAATGCAAAGGTCGCTATTCATGGCAGCTACTATGAATATTGCATAAAGTATCTCGGTTCTTTCTTGTTTAGTTGGCCGTTGTACTGCGCCGTAGTTGTAAGCGTGCGAGTATTGAAAATGCACGCTCTAACTCATCCATCACGATCCGGCATTCTTTTCGGAAAGAATCATCGTTTTCTGGGCCCCCTCTGGATGAAACCGTCCCCTTACCATACATACATATGTATGTATATAGATGAGATCCTTTGATAGTATTCTTCGGTTTGGGGACACGAGATGAAACAAGGGAACAGAGCCCTAAGAAATGATAGGTGAGAGATTGAGAATGATAGCTGCTCAGCGGTTTCACGAATTTTGCGTGTCTTTAAATCAAGGCCCTCGGCGGCCATTGAAGCGTTAAGGAAGCGCATAAATGCCAAGAGAAAGATGCACTTGGGGAATTCCATCAGTTGGAGATGATACTGCACTAAGCAACTGGAAGATACGAAACGGTAGGTCCATTTAAGCTTTATTTCACATTCCATTCTTTGCCACTTTTCAAGCACTGCTTTAGAATTCATTCAGTAAGAAGATAAAGTAATTCAAGCATAGAAATCATAACAAAAACTGGGTGTGACTTCAGAGAAGAAATGTTTTGCTCTTTGGATATTGCGAAGGAATTTCTCTTATGCAGGGTTAACATAATAAAGTCTGAGTGGGGCAAAAATAAGGAAATAGATTAAAGTAACTAATTTAATATAAAATTAAATTATTGAAATTAATCACTTATAAATTTTAAAAAAATGCTATATTTCTATTCTTACAAGAACATTTTTAATTAACGGGAGATTTCTTCTAAATTTGTTGTTGTTTATTTAATCTTTAAATCTATTTCTCCTAGGCAAAACAAATAAACTTAATGTACTATTGACTAATTAAGTCCTGCTAGATGCTTTAGGGTTATTTCGGTAAAACAGAAGACAAAGGAAGAACTCAAGTGCACATTCATCGAGAAAATCTGTTATAAGCATATTAATCTTATCTACATTACAGAAAACAAGCAATGGTACACTGCATTTTACATTTCGATTTTTTCATCGTTTAGCTTTATTTACGGAAAAACGTTTTTGAGAGGTTGTTGTTGGGGTTTTAAATTAATTTGCATGTGCTTTAAGGACAAATGATAATATTAATGAAGTAAGACAATCGCAATTTTAGTTGCGTTTTCCCTGAAATAGTTTAAGTATGCATTAATTTTTTTTAATATTTAACGAAGTTCTAGAATGATCACTTACAATGATTTTTCCTGGTTATTTTATTAGAAATAAAATAACCAGGAAAATTCTGGTTATTTGTTTCTAATAAAATAACTTCATATTATCGCTTACATTAAAATATGTCATATGACGCAGTCAACACTTCTCTCTGAAGATATTACTTTTTATTGCTAAGATACTATGTCATTGATTCATAAATTAAGATTGAAAAATGAAATTTGAACTTTCGTTTGAACGTTTTCCTACCTAAAACCGTATTTTTTCAAACTGTTTTGAATCATTATCGATTACTTTTAGCATTTATTTTTACCTCGCTATATTTCTGTTCTCTTTTTAAGCAACTGTTTTGTTTCTCAAGTAATAATAAACTTAACGAGTATCTCATTTTATAAACTCTTCTTTACTGAAATAATTCACAAAAAATCAGTGGAAATGGTAATTACTTAGCATTTGCACTCCTACAGATCATTATACACTACAGTTTATCACTGCATCAAAGCAAAAAATAATCTGCATTATATTTATATTTCTGCAAGACCATGTGTAAGGATTAAGTTTCTCGTCAGAGCGACTGTAGGATAACGTAAGTGTTAAACTATAATAAAAGGAAGTAATATAATTTATTTAGTATAAGCGCTTGAGATGGATGCCTTAGTGGAGAGCCTACTTAAGAAAAATCTTTCGTGCGTTTCTTAGATAAGCTATACTATTCAAGCTATGGGAAGCCTTGAGAGATAAAAATTTCCATGGTTTTGGACCCTGTTTGACAGATTCAGTTGAATAAAGTTGCATTCGCAGTACCAAACAGAATGTAAATGAACATGAGGTGTTGTTTAAAGAAGAATAAATTAAACTATTAATCCAGTTTACAATCTCAAAATTCATTTAGTGAGGTATTCATTCATTAATGATTATTAAGTCATTATTGCCTAATTCAACATATCGAAATATTGCTTAATTGAATTCTATTAAATGTTACACTTATATGGTATATTCTCTAGTTCTTTGATGCTTTAAATTTTATTGTTTACATTTTAATATTGAAGCAAATTAAAAGGAATGTAAGTTGCGACATTATCAATTACATTTTAGGTAACTATTTAATTTATCATCAGTTTACAAGAATTTTAAAATACATCAAACCTATAATTACTGTCTGTAATAGGAAAAAAACGTGCTACGTTAAATGAAAACGTGTATTATTGTTATTTTTTTACTTCCTTTGAATCCTGTACTTTTATTATGCTTTCATCTTTAGGCAAGGGCTACTTACGGCAAATAGCCTGACATATTGGTAGTTTTTTTTCCCTTTCTCTCGTTTCTTTAGAAGGTTGAGTTTAAGAGAGTAAATCTTGCTGGACATTACAATTTTATCAAAACTGCAATATTTAGGCTACCTCAAGGAAACTGAAATCTCAGAAATATATCCATTAAACGTTGCTACCTCACATAAATATTTTCTTTTTATTCCTTCAGAAACGTCCGTTTCGCGTCCCATTGCTAGAAAAACTACTCAAGTTGTACAGTATCGCCATCTACTGGTAGCTTCTTGAAGTTCCGCAGCGGGTTTGTTGAATTGATCTCTTACTTTTAAAAGTCAAAAGAGATTCATAAATTACCAGAAGACGTTTTTTTCCCCCTAACTAATTGCGCTTTGTTATTATGCCGTAATATATTAAAGAAATATATTTATGATCTTAAATTTATATTAATTACAAGTAATTAAAAATGATGTTACAGCAGAGCTTCGAAAATTTGGATTTACGATAGATAGAATACTCTCTTTACTGCAGATGGAATAACTCAAAATTAATGCTAATTGTTTTTTCCCTCGCGCTTATATAATAGGAAAATAAGCTAAATTGAACTGTTTTAGAATAACGCAAAAGATGTTTTCTATAGGTTTCTTTCTCAAACCAAACAATACACAACGGAATGTGAATTTCTAATACCTTACGAACAATCGAAATGAGGCTACAAATGTGTATTTTAAAGATAATTGAAATTTATTTTACAAATGAATGAGTTATAATTGTAAATTATTTTCAAAATATATGATCGATAATATTCATTTAGTTTATAAATAAATTTATTTTAAATGTAATTAATTTAATTTAATAAATCTTAAATTTAAATTTATTAAAAATATTTATTATTTATATTATATAAAAAATTAATTTATTTTAAACACATTAAAATAAATTATTTTATATCAAAAATTACATGCTTATTTGAAAATTACCGAAACAGCTGTTTATATCATACATGTCCTCCATCCGGCTACATGCTACTATTAATTTACGAAATATTTGTCTAAGATAAATGCGCAATTCATTAATTCAACCTTTTTTTAATTTAATTTTTGCTGGTTGCAATATCCCGTACATATCGGTATAAATTTTATTAATTATATACACAATAATTCTTCATCTTGCTTTGCTAAACATATTTAATTTTTTAAGTAATATGTTTATCCACTCTTCTTCGCTTCTTCTATTTACAGACACTGTAATTTCCCTTGTTTGTTTTGTATGTAACTTTGCATGCCGAATTTATTTATTTTACCGAATGACCTGATAATTCCATAAGTCGAATTTTTTTTTCCCCGATCTGATCCCCAAACCTTAGAGAAGATGCTCGAAACTTCCTTCGCACAAACATTAAACGCGGATGGCGGAAACATTCTCTGAGCGTGCACAGTGATTCTCTAAAATGTTCTCACAAATGCGCAGTGATTCGGAATCTTTTTTTGTCTCTCTCTCTCTAGAACATATGTAACTCATATGTAACTGTACTTCTGCTGTTGCGAATATTTATATACGCAAGGAAGAGAAAATCGAAGGCAATTTTAAGAATGAAAACGGTATTTGTATCTTGAATAAATAAAAACTTATTTTTTTGTTTATTTATTTTTATTTCAGATTTAAAACTATTGATAAATTTTCCATACGAAATCAAATAATAACCTCTTTTAAAATGCGAAGTTCAGAACAATGTTTTCATAAAATATTCCTGTTACATTCAGTGCCTATCTCATTATTTGGGATAGTTATTAATTGCTTATTTGCATTTAAATTCACATTAAACATGAAAGCTTCTACATTCTAGTTAGAGCCAAACATTTGAAATTAAGTCGTTACTACTGTAACAATGCTTCTCCTCTTTAACGGTACATTTAAAGAAGAAACTGCATCCAGAACATGAAAACATTAATATTATTCATTTGCCTATTTCGTAATTACAGATAATTTTTTTACGATCTTTTATTTGTGCATTTAGTTTAAATTGAAGATTATACATACTTTGTACAGATAAATTTTTATAAGAACAAAATTAAGAAAATGTTAAACAATGCTAACATAGATTTAATTATATTTTTACTTCCTTGTGCCAGGAAATCGAAATATGTAATCGCAAAAAATTTCGATTATGATATACGAAGAGAAATATTAATTTTGACCATTCCGGAATACATCTGGATGATTGTTTTAGTGTCGTCGATACATACTGACATAATAAAATTCTGTTTTGTTTCAAAACGGATTGTAAAATGGATTTAGAATGAATTCAAAATGGCTTCTTTAATGACGCCTCTACGTACGTACGTATGTAAGTATGTTTATAACATCACTCAAAAACATTTAGAGTACAGCCTTAAAATTTTGTATATTGCACTGCTATAACATCTAACTTTATGCACCTTCCTTTTTAATTGCAATCGGTAGTGTCGAAGGTATATGTATATCAGCAGTATCAAATGTATACCTAACCTCTTATACGGCCTTTGGTTTCAAAATCGTTGGTCATGGTCATACGTATCCAATTACAAAAGTTTTATAAATGACAAAAATATACATGTTTTGCCACTGTCACATTTTTTAAAATTAATTTTCCACAAACAACGAAATCTAAATTTTCATTCACTTTCCCGGTTCCCATGGTTATTCATTATGAAAAATTAAAATTAGGTGTCTGACACCCGTACGTCAAAAAATGACCGAGATTTTTAATTTAAAATTTTGCAGTTTTCGATGGCATTTTCAATTTGCCTTGAGAGATCCGTTAATTAGAAAATAAGTTTAAATGAAATGCAACAAAAAATGTGTATAATTTAAACAGGAAACAATGAAATGAAGTAAAGCCTACATCATGTTTTTTAATATAAAATATCTTTCTACAACAAAACTGATATGGTAATTTTAAATTCGCTTAAACAGATTAGCAGATTTAGTACAAGTCAAAGAAAAAAAACAGAGTCGTAAGCGTAGAAATTATTAATATTTCAATATTTTTGGGTATATTATCATTTCTAAATTTAACTCTATCATTTAAAACCTATCTTAAAGTTGCTTTTCAGTTTATTTTATATACGATTTAAGATGCTTAAAAATTAAATGAAAATGCTAAATTTTTTAAAATTTGTGTTTGCACATGTTTTTGAGACTGCTGTATGAATTAAAATAATGGAAAGCAAAAGTATACAGCAGCTTGGTATAGGTAAGATATTTTAAGCAACTTTACGAAATTAAAATATTTGAATTTTAAATAAAACTTAAATACAATAAACACTTTATTTTGTATTTTGTGCATTAGTTTATACGTCTGCTTTCCTGCAAAACATTTATTTACAATCGCTACTAAATTATTTACTTATTTAACAAATATTACATTTACTTATAATCATCCTTATAATTTTTAAAACGAAAGCAAGTATACACTTGATAGTCTTTATAGTTACCTTCATAGTAATTTTTAACTCTAAAAGTTAAAATCACTTTTCATGTTAGATAAATTAATTGGTCTAGAAACTATGAAGGTGACAAAGGAATACTCTCAAAAATTTAAAAATAATTTCGAGCAAATTATGTAGCGCGCAAAAGCAGCTCTTCAGTAACTCTTTAATTACATTTAAAACAAAGAAGAATTTTTCTCTTAGATAAATAATTGCCTATTTTCCCTAATGAAACGGAAGTAATTATCATGTTCAAGAAGAAGGAACACTTTTTAAAGGAACACATAGTTTTTCACAAAGATTTACCTAAGTATACTACATACACTAGCCAATAAATTTATCTGCTGATATTTTAGAGATAAAAGTTTAAGTTTTATAATTTATCAAACGAATAACTAACATGATAACGTCACAAGTGACAATAATATTTTATTAGTTGTTTTAAACAATATTATAAACAAAACTTAGTGAAATATTAGGAAAAAACTATAAGATTATTAGAGAGTAAATTCTAGAAATTATTTCCAAATTCTCGGAAATAACTCTGCAATTATATCTATTTCGAAGTTATAAAAAATATTTCCTTACGTATTTTCAAAATTTCTTTATGCTGTAACAGCTCTTGAATTCTTCTTCTAGAATTAAATATCAGATTCCTAAAACCGTAAAGTATATTCCTAGAAAAAGGGTAAATTTCATAATCGGATAGTTATGTCTTGATAAAAATTATTTAATACAGATTTCTAGTGCATATCACTAAGAAAATAGTTTTGGTATCAGCCGAGAAATCACTCAGAAAACAACGTAAGAGAAAAACGTCGTCGTACAAAACGTGGTTGGAGAAAAGAAAGCAAGAAGAAGAGATAATAGTAAAAGTAGTCTAAAGCTACAGACAAGTAGTCTAGAGTTATGAAAAATTTCGCAGCTCTAAAAACAACGTCGTGCGGAATATCGTGGTAAAAATAAAACTTCTAAAAATTATCGCATGGTAATATTATACGAATGTTAAGTGAACTTTTGAGTAGTGATCTGTGAGCACAAGAAGAAATAGTATTTTTTTTTTACCTCTACTTTTCGTATTTTTGTATTAACCATTCATATTTTACTGAGAAAGCAAGAAAGCAACTTGAGCATTGGAAATTTTTGGCTAAATCTCTTTAGTTAGCCATTAGTTAGTTCTTATTTCTTACATTTTAAGCCCAGTGGAGGCTTTGCTGTACGCCCAAAGAAAGGGGCTGGCTCTTAAATATTATGTTAAGTGAATAAAGGGCAATTAAGCTTTCTTAAGTTTCTGCTTCTCTTCTTGAACTTAAGGAATTATTCTCTTAGCAGTTCACTAGGTTCCACGACTTATTAACTGACAGAATAAAAGTGAGAAACCTTACAAGTTTATTTTCTGGTCCGAAATAACTCCGATGCACGAAACTCGTGAATTAGTTTCATTTCACTCTGTGAAGATACTGTTCTACAAACGTTAAGAGAAATTATCGATACTTTTATATATGCGTGATTTACCGTGATTAAATTCGATTAAGGAAACAGATATAGCGCACATAATATATTCTAATAAATATTAATTGCATTGCAAATCAAAGCACTAAGGACTTTTAAAAGTGTGAATTTAATGCGATTCCAAAAGCTAGTTTATAACCCAGTAGATGAAATTAATACTATGCAAGATTGTGTTTAGCACGTGCAGCATGTTCTTTTAAGAATTTGAAAAACGAAGTACTGTGAATTTCATGTTCTAGCAAAATAGAAGTTTTGTCATTTCATTTGCAGAAAGTATTTCTTTCAAGCTCCTGAGAAAAGGATTCGATCACAGTGCATAACTATATTCTTGTTTCCTTCACTAAATAAGCGCATTTAAGCTACCTTCCTGAGGCATTAATTTATGACGGTAAAAAATCAGATATAAGTACTTTTAAGATACAAGTATTTTTTCTACCGTTTGGCAGTGTTATTTCGAACAGACTGTTTTAGATATATGAATCTATCTTAATTTTCTAAGGATTAATTTTACATAATAAGGTTTCTCATAATTTTTTCAGCATAAATCAGTTCAGATATTAAACTAGAATCTGAATACAAATAACAGATTGCAATTAATTCTCATTTTAAAGTTTTTTGCATTTTTTAATATTTTAATATTGTATTTTATTTTAATTTTGGAAATTTTAGTAGGAATTTTTTCTTCTAATTTTGCTTCTTCAGACTGCAGTTCCTTTAATACCTCGAAGATGTTACGGTTTCTTCTTCTTCTTCAGTTTCACTACAGTTTATTACGGGCCAAGACCGTCTCAACAAGCTTCCTTCAATGGATCCTATCACATGCTTAGATCCTCCAACGATTGATTTTTAAAGACTTGAGATCTGTCTCCACACAATCTATCCACCTTATACGAAATTTTCCTTTCTTCCTGGTGCCCTCTACACTTGCAAAAGTCACCTTTTTTACAGGGTTCAAGTTGTCATATCTAAACAATGTCCAAGCCACTTGATACGATAAGATTTGATGACTCGGACAATATTAGGTAGTTGTATTAAAAGGTATTTTCTCCTTCATTTCTGCATGCCTTCGTGGTGTCACCGTAGCACAATCGGGCGTATTCGACAAGTCCAAGTTGTCCAGGAGTCCCTGCGAAGACATAGCTCATTTTTCATTTACTCCCACTTCAAAATAACCTAGTGACGCTTGAACTAAAAAGGTGGTATATGATGATTCAGGATTTGGCTACTGGGTACCCTAATGCCCGGGCGCCCTTTAGAAGGTGGAGTATATAAGGTATTTTCTTCCTCTTTTCTGCATGCTTCGTGGTGCAACACTAGCACGCTGGGCGCTTATTCGAGAGGTTCAGGTTGAGACCCGGCGACGGCATTGCTCATTTTCATGTAACCCTGCTTCAAAATAAACTAATGTCTCTATAGTATCTTCTATAGATTTCATGGTTAAGCAAAATTCTCCATGTATTACTTTCTCTAACTGGGCCATATATTTTTCGGGTTATTTTTTTCAAAGATACATATCTTTTTTCATCTGTTTTTGTTAATGGCCAGCATTCACTACCATATAATATGATAGATCTAATAAGAGTTGTATAAAGATTTATTTTTTGTCTTGAGTTTTAAAATAATTTAGATATTAGTAAATTCTTTCAACCGTGATGATATTTATTAGCCCTAAATAATCTATTCTCAATTTCAAGTTTAATAGCGTTATCATTAGAGATGATAGTACGGAGATACGTAAACTGAGTAACGCCCTCGAAAGTATAAAAATTTATTTGCAGTGGGAGGAGATTATGTGCTCTACCTAGTACAACCACAAATTTTGTTCCACTTTCATTAATGGTTTGTCCAACGTCTCTGGCTGCAGACCCTAGAGAAATAAGTCTCCACAACCGCCTCTTCACATCTGCCAATAATGTCGATGTCATTAGCTTAAGCTAGTAACTGTACAGATCTCTGAAAAAAGGTGTCTCTAATTATAATTTCGTCATCCCTAGCACTTTTTTCAAGGGCGATATTCAAAAACATGCATACAAGGGTATCACCTTGTCTCAGCCTCCTTTCAATGTAGAATGCCTCTGCTAAAATCAGACATGATTTTAAATCTCCAGTTCACTCTCTTTAAAGTTATTCTAGATACAAGTAGATCAACCAGTTTTCCAGGAAATCCAAATTCCAGCGTAGCTTCAAACAGCTTTTCACGATATATGCTGTCATAAGCGCCTTGAAATCAATAAAAAGGTTAAAGGTATCACTATTATGACCAATAAGATTTTCAAAATTTGTCTAGAAGAGTGAATTTGATGAATAGCAGATTTTCCAGCTTGAAATCCACGTTGGTAGCTACCAATAACTGTAGATGTATAAGCATAAGGCATAACTGTAGACGCATAAGGCAATAACTTAGTACATAAAATACGGCAGAAGATTTTAAATGTCACATTTAAGAGATTTATATCTCGGTAGCTGTAGCATCCCAGGCTATCTCCTTTTTTAGAAATGCGAATATAGGGAGTCGTCTTCCCATCCAACGGGAATATGTTCGATAGTCCATACATTAAGTATAAACTTATGGGTAGCATTTCAAGTAGCTCACTATTAATAAGTTCTGCTTAATACCATTGGGTTCTGCAGCCCTATTGTTATTTAGATACTCAATAGCGTTCGTAACTTCAGACAAGAATAGTGCCTCAAGTTCTAGAGTTCAGTCATTCTCAAAAACATTCAGGTATGCAGTTAGATCAGCCTCCTCCCTTGGAAGATCACTTCCACAGAAAAGATCTCTAAAGAACTCTGTCCATATTTTCAGCACTTCAACTCGATTACTTGTAAGCTCGCCATCACCTTTCCTACAAGTAGTCGTCCCGGGATAGGTAAAGCGAGATAAAGTACTGATTTTCTGGAAATATTTTCTCTACTGTTTTCATGTTTTTAATTTTTCGATCTCACTAAACTGTTTTTCCATATATGCTTTCTTTTTCATATGAAACAGTTTTTTTCTTGTCTTCTTAGCTCTTTGTTTGTTTCCTCTACCTCTCTAGTAGAGTGTGTTGCATATCATAAGTTTATAAGCTTTCTTTTTCTCTTCAGTAATTTTTGCACACTCCCCATCATATCATCCATGTCGTTTATTCTCTTTCAGATCTGATATACCTCCCTTGGCAGTATCCTTAATTAATTTTTAATCTGTTTCTAATAGAAATCGCCAGTCACACAGATCGTCACAGGTGTAGGCAATGAGTCAACATCCAAGATTCCATCTTTCTGTTGCCTATTTCAGAAGGTCTTACTTATCCTTCCTCTCAGCCTAGAATTCCTCAGGAAGAGATCTGAGTCAACATGATGTTACTGTTTCCATTACGCAAATTTCGTGTTCCGGAAAACTATAGATTGTTGCTAATCCATTTACGGGAAATATTTTTTTCAAGCCTCCTTCGAAAGCTATGCAGTTAAATAAAGGCCCAACTGACGTCTTGAACAATCGTGGCTCTCTATTAGAAAGAGCAAAAGTCTCTGTAATAGCGTTAAATTATGATGAAAACATATTATATAAAATTCCCCTCTCAACTCGAATGAAAACTGACGAAAGTTGAAATGTTGTCTGCTTAATTTCTAATAATGCCATAAATTTTTAGAAAGGCACAATTTCATAAGATTTCAATAAAAATCACCATTTTAATTTTTTAAAACAAATAAGATAAAAAAGAAATTTTATTTTTTACTCATTTTTTCAGGTTCTGTTGCCCCAGGAGGGTTATTTTTTCCTAAGCGGAATAATGTATTTTAAGAACTTTGTATGACTTACTTAAGGTATGCAAATACACAAATTTTGTTGAAGATTCAATTTTGAGATTTTCTTTTTTATAAGCATTATGTTTTAAACATCCCTTTATGAATATCAATAAACCTTTTTTCAAGCTCGTTAAATGTTAGCGACGTTATGCACATTTTTCAGGCATTTTACCTTGGGAAGGATTGGAAGTAAACGAAAAATTATTATTTATTTTTTAAACCTATAGACACTAAATTTCAAATAATGTACTTTAACAAAATTTAATATTAAACTCTGCACATCAAATACTTCACGATGCACCAATTATTTTGAGGTAGTAAATTGAATTTTAACTTTCATTATTCTGATTATGTTATTCTGATTATGATTATTATTATATAACTGTAATTTCGTACATGCTATGATTTTAACCATAATGTTTTTGTTTCATTTTTCCTTTTGATATGTGTATATATTTAAACAAAATATAACAATTTTAAAATGTTTTCCTGATGTAATGGGGAAACACCAATTTAAAAAGGCATAGACAAAACTCGGACAGCAATTGAATTAAAAATACGAAGTCTTAAAAAAATCAACATGGAACAAACTGAAGATCAAATTTTACAGAGATATGTTAACTGTATGTTTAATGTAAAACGAAACCAGGTTTTGAAAAGTTGATCCTAATTGTAATAATTCTGTTGGAAATACTCTTCAATGTTTTTTTAAAAGAGTTTGAGCATTTATTTACTAATCATTATTCTGGGCCTCAAACTTACAAACATTGGTACATCTAGAATAACCGTTGATCCAAAAGACTATCATTATCAAATAAAGCTATAAAGTTTTTGAATTTTTTCTTATTTGATGTCATTATTAAAATTCTTTTTAACGGTGCCTAATTTTTAGGTCATTGAACTCAATAATTGTAAATGAAAGAATTGGTACATAAAAGAAAAGAATTGGTGAAAAATTTAAGAAAAAAAAATGTTATTTTTAGAAAAATTAAAAATGAAAATTCTCTTGAAGCATAAATTATATGTAGATACAGTACAGGTGCAAATTTTGAAACTTTCAGAGGAGTAATAGTTATTTTGTTTATACAAAGGATGAACGAAATCTTTGATAAAGTTTGCACCTAAATTTTTTCAAGTAATTTCTCTTCAATAAATAGAAATTTAATGAAAATGTAAAAGTGCGATTTTTATTTATAAATTTGTTTTGTATGTATAATCAAGATATTTTAATAAACTGAGAGAAAATATTGCATGCGAAATTGAATTCATTGTTTACATTGTAGAAATAAGATAGCAAATTATTTAAGGTAGACAATATGTTACATGCTTCCAAGTTAAACGTAAATAACTTATATTCGTTATTTAACTTAAAAAATAAACTGGGCCGTGATATTTCTGAATGGATCTGTTGGATAATATGGTAGTCACATAAAAGCATGTTTCCGTAAAGGATTTTCAGGTTTCCGAAAGAAAACCGATTTGTATGCTGCCATTCAAATCGTGATAAATATCTAATATAGTTTACATTAAAAAAATCATGAACTGAAATAAAATTCCATAAGTGTATTACTTGTATTGACTAGTACAAATATTTCAATCTTAATTGAATCTATGTAAGTTTGAAAGTTTAAGTAGAAGCAAGGAAAAGGAATTCAACGGCTAGTACAGCAATGTAGTTTGGAAGATTTATGATAAAAATTGGTTTGCAGACTAGAGTAACTTATCTTTCTCCCCCCCACCGAACAGCCCAATCAGTGGCCAAGTACATAATTAAGACCACTGAATACTGGAACATCGACCCAGGTTCGATCCTAGGAGAATGAGCAGGCTGCAGGGTTAGTTTTCGTGGTTTTCGCCATGTGTATTGTAAATATTATCGAGTTTCCCTTAGAAGATTCTTCACGAAATCATTCCTCCTCGTAAGTAGATAGCCTTCTTGTGCTTTGAAATATCCAATTAATCTAAATTACCTCTCTGTTGAACAAATTCTACCTTTCAAATGTTTGAAACTTTAACCCAAATATTAATTCTGTGTTGTTAGTTACAAATGATCAGAAGGTGAAAAATATCATAATTTCATCTCTTAAATTATGAAATCATGATATTTTTCACCTTCAATTTAACACTAAAGAACGCTTTGAAGCATCCAAATAATCTAATTAACGCTTTGAAATATCCAATTAATCTAAATTAACTCTCTGTTGAACAAATTCTACCTTTCAAATGTTTGAAACGTTCACCCAAATATTAATTCTGTGTTGTTAGTTACAAATGCTCATAAGATGATATTTTTCATGATAATTTTCAGGATTCATTATATTTTTCACCTTCAATTTTAATGCTAAAGATTGTTTTTCTTTTTGCCTTATAGGGAAAAAATTATTCCAGTTAGAAAATAATACTAATTAAACCAATCCCTGCGTCACATAGCTTTCAACTTCCTGTTATAATTATGTATATTTTACTTTTTTCAAAGGTAACAAGATTATTAATAAATTAATTGCTGTTTGAATACTGATGCCATTTATTGTGGGAATTTTTTAGATATTTTCAAGACGAATACTGACTTTACTTGAGTGTTACTTAGCATGTAAAATATATGATATTCATGCAATTAAATAATAAATTTCAAGTACGATATATAATGCACTTCTACCACAGATTCTCTCTGACTCCCATCCTGAATATTATTGCTGTTCGCATTAAAATTAAAAAAATAAAAATTCTATCGTAATATACAAAACCTTTCACATATTTCGTTTCCTTCTCCCTTTCCTTAGTGCCAAAGCCTTAATTTTGTTATATGGTAAGTGATATGTTTTAAGAACTGTGTTTAAAAATTTAAAAGTTTATTATATTTTGTTTAAAAATAGAAACGAGATATATTTGTAATTTCCTGGTGGTTTTCTATCCAGCAAAATTTATTTTAGAAGATTCTGAATCATTTTACAATTCTCTTGTAGTATTTTTGCAGCTGCTAAAACTTAAAATCTGTCGATATACTGGCGACATACTGTTGAGATATCGGTTATCGGGAAACAGTGATAAAAGGCCTTCAGAGTCTATGTCTTTGGAAGCTCTTTTTTAAAACGAGGGTGGAGCTGAAGATGAAAATATAATGTCTTCAACTTGTGACCCCCAGCTAGTATAGAGGTTACTGATACTGACTGCCGTACTAATGGACTGAGTTCGAATTCCGAAGAAGGCAGGGTTGTTGGTAAGCGTATAGCGTCTGTGCAGCAAGGAGGCACTCAAAATACACGGCGAATCAAAAGTCTTCTCTAGAGGATTGTGGTAGGAAAAGAGAGATGGGAGACCCTTGTGTCGTCCCCAGGGCGCTATCCTTGAAAATTGGAAGAGACTGTACGACCAATGGTGATATTCCGGTGTCCCGCCCACTTTTACCTGTAACTGTCATCACTGGTATCTAAGGCCTCTGACCACACCCTTGATTATTCACGATGTCATTCCGGAAGCTGTGCGGTGGATATAGGAATACGCTTAACAACTACCACTCTTACTTAAAATATCTATATTACGCATATACGGACAGACAATTTTCGTTAATAAAGAAAGTCTAACATTTATAACTGGACTCACATTTTTCACAGGTCTAGAATATCACTTCATGATCCTCTTAGATAGTCATTCCAGAACTTATTACCATTGCGATACACTTGAAATAATCTCCATCTTTCAGCAAGCCTCAGTGAATATTGCGTATGATTAACTGTGCATTTGTGTATGGTAAACTTATTCATTCTAATTTCTCACAAAATTTCTGCGGTATTTCTTAAGGAACAAAGGCTTTCACGACTGTTTGGAATATCTAAAGTACATATTGTAAAATCGAATTTTTTAAAAAAAATAATAGGGTTAATAGATAAGTTTTTAAAATCAAAATTTTCTTCCAAAAAGAGAATATTAAATTTCACAGTACAGTAATTACTCATACAGTTAAAATTCCTTCAGAGCACTTAATGTTTTGCTTATGCACATAAATGGCAACCCTAAATATTATTTCAAATCATTTCTTCAAGACCTCAGTGCCATGGAGTAGAAAATGTCCTGCTGTAAATATTTATCTCATTTAATATTTACGTAGTCTGGAGAGACAAAAAATGCACAGCAATAATGCAAATCTGGCAAATAACATTGAAGCTCTTAAAGAAAGTAACTTGAGTCTTTAAAGGCATAATGAATTTCAGGACAAGCAATCTGATGCCGATTTGCATAAATAAGGTAGTTTGTAAATGTAGATGTCATTTTCTCCGAGTATCTTCAATTTATCTTCCGAACTACACGCAAAAGCAGTGAATACGAATATAAAACCTAATCGAAGAAGTGAAGTTTCCCAAAGGTAAATAGGAATAGCTAATAACATTTCCGTTTTGAAACGAAATCGCGCGATCCGATGTGTCCAATGTACCAATAATTTGCTAAAGAAAGCGCATTTTCAATAAGTACCTAATCCCCTTTTTGCCCGCCATGCTTCGAAAGGAAGAAGACAACGTTGTCATGAGATTCTATAGGAAGCAAATAAGATAATTGCTCTCATTATCTATCCGGCGATCGGGCCAAAAAGGAGCTCGCTGAAAACGATAAGGACGACTAAACTAATTCGCTTATTTCCCTCACCATGATGTTATCACACATCCGCTAACGCTCACGAGTTTGCCAGATGCGAATTAAATTAACACCTAAAATGAGCAATGCAATAGGAAGCCAAAGAAATCAGAAAAGGAAATTTCGGATTGAATCTTTTTTTCTCCCCCCTTTCCATGGCAAGCCGCGTTTGGTATGGATTTCATTGGGAAAAAATTAATTTTTTTTCCTTTATTTTACCCATTTTTTTGGGTGTCGTATATATTGGAATCTGATAACGAAATATAATCTGAAATGAAATGTGCAAGGAATTTTTCACGAGTATTGTTGATCGTTTTATCATCACAGGCTGTGATGTTACATCAGACCATCAAAATCAGCTACGTGTTCCGACTCTGAATTCGGAAATAAAAATTTCGCTTTCAGCCATTAATTACGATTATATCAATTGCAAATACATCAGCAGATAAGTGGAAATGTATTGACTTGAGTGGTGTTCTTCATATATTTAACGGCTTTTTAGGTATAAAACTTCGGCATATATTTCCGCTCGGCTGCTTTATTTAAATTCTATATGATTTGATTTTTTTAAAAAGTAATTATATCAATCAGGTTTAACGTTTGTGAGATAAATTTTCATAAAAATTAATTTCAGCTTTTATTTATTTATTTATATTTTTTACAAGAATAGCTTCTTTAATAAAATGTTTTCCTCATTGTCGTAGAAATTACAATCATAATTCAGCATGAAATGCAAAATCAATAAGAGGTAATGGATAATAATAATTAGATAACGTTATGGACAAATTTACAACATGCCTTATACAGAAGTGGCATATATTTGAGAGTGGTTAGGTGTTTCCACACAGGAAACGTGAAAAATTTACGAGACCCTCGCCAGGATTAGAATACCTCACCTCCTGATTCCTACATCGATCTGCATTGTAATTATACCACGAAGGTGCACAGTAAGAATAGATAAAGTTCTCTACATTTTTTTCTACTTAAAGGGCGACTAGGGATAAGGGAACGCAATCCAGAAATCCAACTGATCACAAATTATCCACCACCTTCTAGTTCGGACTCTGTTGTAGAGACAATTAAGCTCCTTTGAGCAAGAAATAAGAGAAAATCAGCGATGCCCTCAGCAGAATTTGAGCTCCAGACCTCCTGGTTGCTAGCCGGACGTCCTTTACAGTTACACCAGGAGTAAAGAGAAAAAGCGAAGGAGTTAGTAAAGAGAACGGGCCTAACGTATTTCTTGTGATTTATAAATTTCATTGCAGTAAATTTGGCAGAACGTGGAAATACAACATTCACATACGACGAGACATATCTTCTTTTCACAACAGTAGAGAACTATGAATTTGTAACCAAAAAAAAAGTTCCTAATTTGAATTTTTCTAAAGAAGTCATAGAATGGAAGCACAAAGCCATTATATCAACAAGTTGCAAAAGTCAAAAATGGAAATTTTTCATTGATTAAAAGTTCTAAAAGCATTAAGAATTTTTTAAAGCATTATTAATGAAAAATTAACAGTGCCCTCGCCGGGACTCGAACCTCTCCAATACAAGCCGAGTATTCTGACCACTACACCACGAAAACATGCTAAGAAAGAGGAAGAAATACCTTATATGTTTCCCTCCTTTCAAAGGGTGACTGCGGATTAGGAGACCCAATCGCCAAATCCTGGTGATGGAGAATCATCATCCACCACCTTTTTTAGTTCAGGCGCCGCTGTAGAGACATTATGATTTTGATGCTGAAAGACGTGAAAATTGATCAATACACTCACCGGGACACGAATAGTCAATGTAGATGTCAATTAATAATCAATGACCATTTGTAGATTAGATTGAGCATTGAAAAGTAGATCAACAAATTCTCACTTTGTTTTGTTATTGAAACGTCATGCACTGCTCCATGTCTTAGTCGTTTGCATATTTTATTGCAAGAGATATAAAAAAAGTTTTAATTTCTGCAATCTCCAAGTCAATTATAACTGGAAAACATCGTTTTGTTTCAGAGCAGAGTGGTCTGTGTTTACTCAAAGAATATTTTAGCAATGTAAACAAATACAGATATCAAAAGAAGACAAGACAAATACATTAATCCTCTTATTGGACACAAACACGAGGGAATTTTATATACATCACTGCCAGATATTTTAAGCTCTCTATACAGTGAATTTCAACAATGTTATTTTATTTCAGAAACTGCTATCTACGAAGAGCTATCAACTAACTGAATTCTTAATTTCATTACTCGAATAAATCACTGAATGTTTTTGAAACTTAAAATAATGCTATTTCCGCCGTTGTAATACTAACAGATATTGTTAAATTATAGAATATTAATGCATAACATTTTAATGTAATTTAAATTGAAGGGCATTCAGTTTGATAAAACTACTCGAGTTGTGTATAAAATTCAAACACGTATAACTTTAACATGTTATTTTTCACGCGATGGACATCGTTCCTACCTATTCCTATATGTTACAAAATGCATATTTTGCTATTATATTATGATATTTATATTTTTATTTTATAACCTTTCTATAAATTTTAGTTTAGGCTTAATTAAAACAAATGAGTGAAAAATTATTAATCTTGATTTAATCTCAATAACTTCTAAATTTCTACCATTTCTAAAGAAAAGCATAATTAAAACAATACTCGTTGACAATGTAAATTAAATTACGATAATGAATATTACTTTACTAAAAGAAAAATATATAAATTACATTAAATTTAAACTTACTTCATTATTTGAATACATTCGCTACCTTTTTATTTTGAAATCTGCGATAATGACTCACTGTCATTTAAAAAATGACGTCGTCATTATATGGACCATGACGGGAAACTTAGCAACTGCTCAAGTTTTAACTTGCCAATATTACTATCTATCTTCTCAGCCACTGCAAATCTTCGCTTTCAACGGAGCTGTCAATGTGTTGTTACACTAAAGCATTTAATGACTGATTGCTTGCAATGCTGAGACATCGAAAATAGAAGGGGACCTTCTCCTTAAGGGACTTGAAGAGTATTCGGGTTAATTACTTGGACAACCTTGATGAAGTAACTACTTTTTTCGGAAGAGTCCGAAATTAACTTTAGGCCTTATTTAAGACCTTTACGAAGATTGAAAGCTAATTATAACGCATTTTCTTTCTTTAGTTTCCTTTGTTTATTTGTTGCCTTTAGTTTACGCAAGTTTCATTTAATTCTTACAACATGCATGTTTAAAGGAAGTTAATAAGACAGCACTACCTCCTGCATCAAATAAGCTATTTTTTGATTACTTTTTATTATGTTTGTAAAATTCTGCTGTAAGCAAAAGTGAAGAAACGTATGGAAATTATTTTTGACTATTCAAAATTTATTAGTGAAATTTAAGGGAAAAGTATAAGTGTGTTCTAAAATGATGGCTTTATTTCTTTTCCTTTAAAGATTACAGAAATGTAGTAATTTCCATTCACAGAGGATCTCAAGTCGGAGAATTTGGCGAGAACAGTTTCATCACTAAGGATTTCATAAATATAACATTAATCCTTTTATATGGGTAAAATACCTGGTTAATGCAATGAAGATAATCCTAGGTAACATTTGTAAATATATTCATAATTAACGGCGGCAACTTCAGAGTTAGAAAGGCTGTTTGGTCCAATATAAACCATTAATTGTTTAAACGCACAACGAGTATTGCAGTTCACATAAAAGGAAATATTTCAGATTTGCTCAATGATATGTGCTTGAAAAATTATGTAATTTAATAAACCCATTATCTTATATTCCCACAAATTTTTCATGTAAAATAAAATGAATGGAACTTCGTGTTATATGAAAACCAAATAAAACGTTAAAATTAATATTTATAAAAAAAAAATCTCTTAGCTTACTACTTTTATTCGAGAATTCTTCGTGGACATAACTATATAGTATTTTCCCTTTTCCCCAGACCACTGGTTGTCGAAAGGTAAAACCGCAGGAAACTAGTAGCCTGAACGCGGAATCAAATCCCGATGAATAAGCTACTGCTTAGAAGCTTCAGCGGGTTTCAGTAAGTGCAACGTGAACACGAGTCATTGCCCTTAAAACATTCTCTTGGAAGGCATTCCTCTTAGAATGCTTTTTGCAACAGTTTAAATAAAACAATCCTTCTTTTTTTTTCTCTTATTTTAATGGTATTTGCTTATTTATATTTCTTTATTTTATTAGTTTCTCGCGTTAAGGTAATTAAATTGAATCGAAACTTTTAATATTAGTCTTATAAGGTATTTTCTTCCTCCTTTCGGTATGCCTCCGTGGTGGCGGTTAGCACATTCGGCGCGTATTCAAGAGGTCCAAATTTCGAGCGAAAGCGCTGCTCATTTTTCACATCTCCTGCTTCAAAGAAAAAAAATTATGTCTCTACAGTGGCACCCGACATTGTCTCTACAGTGGCACATTAAAATGTGGAGGATGATGATTCTCCACCATCAGGATTTGGCGATTCGGTCAACCAGTAGTTAACCTTTAAAAGAGAGGTATATGAGGTACTTTCTCCCTCCTTTCGGCATGCTTTCGTTGTGTAGTGGTCAGCACACTCGGCACGTATTTCGAAAGGTCCGAGGTTCGAGTCTCGGTGAGGGCATTGCTCATTTTTAACGTTTGTCAGCATAAAAAAATACCTAATGTCTCTAAAAGTGTTGAACCTTTTACCCTCATTTGTCTAGTATCTACTCCATGGTTTTCCAATTTTAATTGAAATTAGATTTCCCTTCTTTGCAGTTCCTTCCGTTAAAGGATTAGCTAACCAAATTTGACTTTTCATAGTATACATTGATTTCTATTTCTTTTAGATATTACAGCACTTTCTCTCGGTTACTTCTCACTCTAAGCCCCTAAGTTCTTTTACTTAACTATAGTGTTTATGCATATGAGTCAAAAGACAGACTGATGATTATATTGGTATAATCAACATTATAAAATATAAATTCGAACATTTTTGTTATATTATCACCTTCCTATCTCTTCGTCACCGTTTGTGAAACGTGTTAGTTATTAAATTGAATAAGGCTTTCTAACGTTTATGCGATACACTGAAGAATTCCTAAGGCTTACAGGAAGACATGAATCTACCTAATTGATAAACTTTAAGTTACACTATCAAAAAAGTTAATAATGTATTTAATTAGTTAATAAAATGGTTATATCTGTATCTCCAATTAAGACACGAGAGGGAAATGCTTGTAAATGTTATTCCTGCATCAAAAAGAAGAAATGGTTTCAATCGAAAATGATGTAAAAGAACCCAGAAATATAAATCAGCAAATCCAAAATGTAAGACGAAATAAATAAGCAAAACAATAAGCAAAAAATAGTGTATGCTGGATGTAAAATGAGAGAATGACAAAAGTAAGAGTAATAGAAAATTCTTATCTGTCTTAAAAATCTCTATCTAAAAAAATTCTCTATTTTATTCTCTGTCTTATTCTTTAAATATTTACTTTAAACATTTTGAAAGATGCTGGCACACTGCATAATATCTACAACCTACTTAAAAGCTTCTTAAACAAGAAGATGGCTGAGCTTCAGCTTGGGTCTGAAAGTAAGGTTTATTCTCTGAAAAAAGGCAGTCCTCAAGGTTGTATGTCCGGTCCTACGCTTTCGAACATAATAATAAATGACATTTTAAGTCATAGAGACGGTTGTTAAAAATTTCCATTTGCAGATAATTTATTTTTAATTTTCAAAGGAAAGAGTTTCACTAATATTCTTTTGAGAGAACAAGCAGAACTCCATGTTTTCTTCAGTTGGATTATCTCTCACAAACTCACTTTCAGTCTTTCTTTTCAAAAGTAAAGCTATGATTGTTTCCAAAAATTTTGATGAACAAAATATTGCACCTTTGATACTCGATGATTATCCATTGGGATTTGTAGAAAGTAAGTATTTTGATGCCATAACTAAACAAAAATTAAAATGTAAAAAACACATCGAATTCCTTTCTGCAAAATGTGAAAAATTATTAATGGTTTCCACCAAACTCCCTAAAATACTTTTGGATTAAACTATGGAGTCAAGAAACTGATGTGTAAGCAGTATATTATGTCCTTCATTTCGTACGATTCTTGTGGTTGGGGACATGTTCTTGCAAAGAAAATTAACAAAGGAAATCTGAGAAAGATTCAGCGGAGAATTCTTCTTCGTATTATTAGTGGTTATATAACCCTAAGTTACGAGGCTTATTTTGTTCTCTCAGGAGTTCCACCTACTGATTTCGAAAATGGTTTGCTTTACGATGGCAGTAAAAGAAACAATAAGGTTGGTCTAGCACGTCTTCTTTTTGAAGACAATCAAAGGTTTGCTATTTTAAGCACTGTATTCGAAATGAAAGCACAGTTTTTCAAGCATAACTTCACTGTATTTATCTTGTCGTCAAGTGAATCAAGGATAATGGTACATCATCCTTAATGTATCTCGAATGTTCTGATTCTCGTTCTTCTCTTCCCTTTTTGAACAATATTACTAGTAGCGAAAAATTAGTAATGGAAACATTGTTATCAGTTAGTTCGCTTATAGGGGAATGCTTATGCGGGTAGTCATCATGGATTCTACGGAAATTAAAGAGCTGATTTCTTAGCTAAAGATACTTTAAATTTACCCATTGATATTAATATTAGCATTTCAGATATTATTAGACGTTCTTTATTATAAGAAGCTTTTGGAAGGAAGAATATATTTCATCTTGTAATGCTGAGGGCACCAAAAAGTTCTTTCCTTCTGTTTACCATAGACTGCATCTTGAATCGTTCATCTTTATTAATTTTAAATTATCTCAGGTTTTATCTGGCGACTGTAAATTTGCGCGGTATCTTTCATTTTGAGCTAAGACCAAGTAATGCATGTGATTTCTCAAAAACATACCTCAAAATGTGAAACATTTAAAAAACATCTTTGATGTCCCTAGATTATGATTGCAGAACGATTTGAAAAGTTTGGTTTGACAAGGCCAGTGAACTTGTCTGTTTTTGTCAAGTCTAAACTATCGTACTCTATTTTTGTTCGTTTTATTTATATGCAATATTTAATACTTTAGTTTATAGAATCATTAGAGACGTGAAAAGTGTACAATGTACTCGCCGGCATTCGAACCTGGACCTCTAGAATACGTGCCGAGTATGCTACTGTCACAGCAGGAAGGCATACTGGAAAGAGGGAGACAATACTTTTTATACACCCCGCTTTAAAGAAAGACTGTGAATTAGGGGACCCATTCGCCAAATCTTGGTGGTGACGAATTATTGGCCACCACGTTTTACTTCGGGCACTATTTGTAGAGTCATTAGTACGTTTTTCCAAAAGCAGTAGGCTTGAAAACTATGCAGTACCCTCGCCGGGTCACGAACCCTGTACCTCTTACCTAATTACACAACGAAGGCATGCGGAAAGGAGAGAGAAAATACCTTATAAGTTTACTTACATTCGTAAGCTGCGTGTTGTACATATGTGATGTACGGTTAGATTGCACGTGTTAAAAATAGTTAATTCATGCTAACAACAAATCCAGATAGCATCAGTAAGGCTATAAGATATGAAAAGGGCGTGCGTTCGTCATGGGAAAGAGGGGAGGAAATCCGAAGAATATTAAGTTGTATTTTGCACTTGCCAAGATTTGTGTTTTTCCACGAAAATCTTTACACTTTCAAATTCATTTGATCATATAAAGTAGAAAAAAAATAAACATGTATTGAAAGACATATCTGCATACAAACAAGCAGTAGGTTTAAGTTAAAAATCCTCTTTCTAAATACATAATAAATTAAGTTTATGTTACATTCCAGCTTAATACTACGTAGTGCTTTTATGACTTAGTGGTCTTCCTGACAGGTTACTGCCTTACCACGTATTCCATATATAACAGCTACGTTCAGATAGATATGCGCAGAAGATAACGAATGACCTATCTCTATGCTCAAGTGTATGGAGAACAATGATGGGAACATTGTCCTTGATTCATAACACGGAGCGGAAACTCATGGGACTGAATGGAGTTTGGCGAAGGTAAATGTGAAGCAGAAGTTCACGCAAGCATGTTGGGAATGTATGTACGCTAAATATTACAATATATATGAAAACTGTATGGCTAAACTGTATTCTAAAGCTAATAATTGCATTGGTTATCCGTATCGATGCAGTTAATATTTGAGTTTGAAATCAATATTGTTTGCAAGTTCGTAACTGTAATACTTTTGAGCATTCTAAATCCAGCGAAACTGATTGATCCCCTTTCGACTTCCGTACTCTAGTACCAACCTCACAAATATTAGTTTTATCAGTATCTTTCATGAATAATGCAATATAGGGTGCTTTTCTTATTCATTTTACCTGCAGTCTAATTATAACGGAAACAATTGCTTCAGTGTGTCAAGGTGTTAGTTAATTATTTACTGAACCCACGCGGCGTTCACGACTCCATTTGATGCATAATTTAAGGCCTTAAATTTCATAACTGAGTTCTCAATTAATTTGATTAAATTGAAAGTTCTGCAGAGTTAATTGCTTAATTAATACGAAACCCGTAATTAATGTTACAGTTTCGTTATCATTTTCGTTTTAAGAACTCTAAATCCAACTACGAAGTGCGTTTATTATCAGAGACATGGAAGCATGTCGCAATGTTTTTGGCAGTATGCAGTTTATATAGGACATAATCATTTAGTATACTTACAGAGCATATTTTCAAAAATTAAAGACTCATTTAAACGTCAAAACATAAGATTTTCGAAGTTATCCTATATTTCTAAGGAATTCATAACACATAAGGAACCTAAAGTTCATTACTAGCTCGCATTCAGAAAAATTAAAGATGGCTAAAATGAGATAATACAGAAATATTCATCAAATAAACTAAATGTACTTTAAGCATATGAAGACGTAAAAGAATATTATGCTACAAAATTAGACGAAAATAATCGTTAGCATAATATTGACTTTATAGAAAAATTTCACCGATTTTAAAAGAGGCAAGCACGAGATCCCTCAAAACCGATAGCTTTTCCATAAATAATGGCATAACCAATGGCAATCAAAGTTGAATTCTTGTCTTATTTCGTACTCAGTATCACCGTGCTTCACTCATATATACATTAATTATGCTAATTCATCACAGTGATCGCTTGTAATTGATCGAATTGTCACTAATTGATCACTTGTGATTAATTAGTAATATTTGAGTTTGAAATCAATATTAAAATTAGTTTATTTATCTATTATCTAAGTAATATTTGAGTTTGAAATCAATATGTTAATTGATAACTTATGATCAATTAACATATATTTTATGCTGATTGATCGCAAGACTTTTCCTATTGTTAATGTCTGAAGCCGCAAGTCACAGGTTTAAAAACAGTCACAGGTAAAACAATGAATGTTAGACATACGGAATACTTTAACAAACTAAATAGTAATAAATTAAGTTTACATTAGATATCTAATATAATTCAAAAAGGATTTTGTAATTTTAGCAAATTGTTTTGCGTAGTTGCGCCTTCTGCTACCTAAATAAGACTCACTGCTAATGTTAACTCTGTACTAATGCCACAGTTTCCGACGTACTTGCGTTAAGTGTGTTTCAGAAATTTCTTTAAGCCCTTTGTGATGAATTTCTACTATCTTTAATGAGTCCAGTATGAGTATTCAGTTGTAGTGAATACTTCTTTACATATGAAATCATTCAACCTACACAAGATTTTCAGTACCTTTTTTTGTCTTTATTATTATTTATATTCTGTTCAGTTTCATATGTTTCAGAGCTAACAGAAACATGCATGGAACAGATGTACGAAAGAAATTAAACTTCTATAATCAAATAAATCTGTAGTCTGTTCTAAGATAGTACTCGACGAGGTTACAAAACTGAGATGCTTGCGTTCAGCGTCTAATCATTAACATAATAGAAGAATAACATTAGCAAAACATTCCTTCCTTAATAGCGATTCCAAATGCAAATATAATTACCACATAAAGCTAATTCTTCACTTCAAATGGCTCATCAGCTTCTACATAAGCTGTCGCAGTCTAAAACGACCATTAGCCAACTCTCATGATAAGAAGAAAACATGAAAGAGACCATTTCCTTGTAAATAATTTGCTAACCTGCTTTCCTAATCTTTCTATCTGCACTGGACCTATTGATAACGAAAAACAGATCCCTCAATAGCGTCTATTCAAGAGCTACATATACTGCTGAAGCTTTGTATATCGCATGTATTTTTTGGGAGGGATCAACATTCGAGTATTTCATTTCAATCTTAGATACTCTCTCGTTTTACCACTTTATATATATACACATAATCGGGTGATTATTCTAATTCCCGAATTTAAGACTACAAAGATTAGTTCTAGCTATTCAAGTTTCATGGAAATTAATTGCATCAAGCTTTTACACTTTCAGATGACAAAACTTAGCTTTTAAAAATTAATTATTTTCGATCAGTTATGTTAAAAACGGTAAATTATGTGAAGATTAAATTTAAACATTGGTGGGAGACATAATTTTTTTAAGAGAAGAAGATTAGGATTTATAATCTAATATTATTTTTATTATCTACTATAATCTGTTCCACTATATTTATAATAGTTTTAAAATATAATTTTTCATGCATACTATAATCTTTGTTATGTCTCCATTATTATGAGATTATCCATTATTATTATTATTAAACGTAATTGATTCTTTCAGCGAGACGCAAATGGCGGCTGAAGAAGCATATTTGGGATCAGAAGCTTCACTTTCTAAAACTTTTCATTCTGTGGATGCAAACTTTCAAATTTTCTGAAACGACTGTATTACGTTTTGCTAATAAGACATAAAACAATTTTACATTATAAGATGTAACCATTAAGACTAGCTCAGAGTTTTTTACTTAAAAAATCGTTCTATTTATAAATATGATTTTGGACTTGAAAGAGTAAGCATATTTGTAGAGACACGAGATCATTTTGAAGCAGGAGACGAAAAATGTGCAGTACCCTGGCCGGACCTCGAACCTGGACTTCTCGAATACGCGCCGAGTGTGCTGACCGTTACATCACGAAGGCATGTATGAAGACAGGAAAAATAACTTATATACTTCCCCTTTTTAAAGGCCGCCTGGGGATTAGCGGATCCTATCATCCTTGTGGTGGAGAACCATAATCCGCCATCTTTATTAGTTCGGGCGCCACTGTAGAGACATTAAATATTTTTGAGCGGAAAGCATGGAAAATATGCAATGCCGTCGCCAGGACTCGAACCTGGACCTCTCGAACACACGCTGGGTGTGCTGACCATTACACTACGAAGGCATGCTAAGAAGGCGGGAGAAATATCTTATATATTAACTGAGTTCTTTTTAAAAATTCATTATTTTAAAGCCTTAGAATTTCATATGAATAGCAGAAAATAGTAATATAATCAAACTTTAGCTCTCACAGATACAAAATAAGAACTGAAATGATGCATTCTGATTCAAGGAAATGTTTTTAAAATGCAACTATCACGTCTTTATCTAGGGCATATGCATCTAGCAGTTGTATAGAGCATGGTTTTGAAAAGGAAGCGAAAAATTCAATATATGTTTCAGAAACAGTACTTTTCCTCTTTGAGAATACGATCTACGTGCGTGATCAAATATGCTTGGATTTGGAGGGCTCTAGAGGTTTAGTATATTTTCTTTGTGGGGGTGTATTATCTGCCGGAACTATATTTCATTTGTATCTTGGTAACAAGAAAAGAAGTTTTAACTTTCTTTTTCAACGTAGTGATATTCAAAAATATTGAGTAGCATACATTCCTTGGTTTTATTTTCATTCTTCCGGCATCTTTCATAAGAATTCTGTTTACCCTTTATTGAATCATGTATAAATCGGTTAAATTCGATTTTATTCCAGCGTTGTGAAACTATGCTTTTATTTGAACGGCTTTGCGAAAGCAGTTCAGAAATTTAGCCGAATTAAATATTAATGTCAATAAAATGCTTCACGATGCAGTTTAATAACGAAATACGTCATTAACTGTGTGGTGAACACAATATAAATTAATCTATAGAACTTTAAATCATTTATTTATATTAAATTATTATAAGCCTCTTTTATGTACATTTCATCCAGTGCTCATGAAAAATTCACATTCAGTTTTAACCAAATTCATTTGTGAGAGCAAAGATTTATGTTCATAAGATACAAAATTCAAAATATTTCGGAAGAAGCACAACACTCCGAAATTTTTAACAAAATATTAAAGCGTGGCTTTCCAATTAAATTCCTTATTCGTGCCATACTGTTCCATCAATAACCGAGAGGCCACCAGATACTAGTTTTTGCCATTAAAAAGCAATGAGTTTATTTCGTCCCATGTTCAACGGCTACAGAATGGACAGCTGCATGAATGCAATGCTATTTTTCCCTGCAGAAATTAAATATGAGATTATTTCCTTTCGAAGTCGTTTATGAAGCCATAAATGTCCAGGCATATGCTCCTTGTATGCTTCACCACACTTAAGTCACATCAGGAAATCTTGTTAAAATGTCCTTTTTTTAAGTTTCTTTATTAATTGCTACATATATCGAAGCCAATCTTGAATAAAAATATGTATTTGTAAATATAAATAAGAATTTGCAAATCAAAATAAGCATTTGTAAACGCAAAATAAAAGTGTTTTATTTTATAAGCTAAATTATAAATCAAATGGAGCATAAAGTGCATATCATGTTCTATGCATTAGGATATAACATATTTCTCGGGAAAATAAGAAATGAAACACTAAAGACATTTCAAAGTCATTTCTTATGTAAAAACTCAATGTTCGTAATCCGACTTACATTCAGCAAAAGTAATTTTTTTCCAATAATAATTTTACTTATTTTTCTCAAAGGGAAAAAAAGTGTGCAATATTATTTTTCTTCATCAAGTGTTTACAAAAACTGAAAGTCACATCACTGAACTTTCTAGATATTTTCCTTTATTTGTGCAGATTAATCATATCTTTCTTTTTCTTCACATAAATATATTTCTCTGCAGTAATTACGAGCTTTTAAACATTAACGTAAACATTTTAGCTTGCAATTACACTGCACCGATCAGCACATTAAATGTCTTATTTATCTTGCAAAACTAGCTGTTATAATATGAACAAAATATAATTTTGACTTTGAATTAGCTTGAAGGTAAACAATAAGCGCATTTTGAAATTGCTAACAGATAAAACTTCCAATCTTTGACAGAAATAAAGCAAGAAATATGGAGCTTTATCTAAATCCTGCAAGTTGATACACTCACGCTTTTATATATAATGCCATTCTCTGAGAGGAGAAAGGAAACGTAAAATCATGAAAATATTTTAACACACAAAAACAATCTGTATGGATTATTCTGAATAGATTTTTGAGATAAATATTTTACGTATTGTTTCTTAATATTAGTTTGAGGTCTAAATGCTGAACGTATACAAATTGCATGGCATTTAATTGTAATTAAAAAAAAGCAAAAGTAAATATAAACTTGCTTTTATATATAATACCATTCACTGAGAGGCGAAAGGATGTGTAGTAACGCACAAAATAATCTGTATGAACAATTCTGAGAAGAATATTTGAGACACATATTTTGAATACATTCTTTCTTACCTTAATAAAAGACTTATCTTCATATCTTAACATTAGACTGTGAACTAGATGTGGAAAGTATATAAATTGTATGGAATTTAATCTTAATTTTGAAAAGTGAGTACAAACTTGTTTTTATATATAATGTCACCCACTGAGAGGCGAAAAGAAACATAGAATCACGAAAATATTTTAACACACGAAATAATCTGTATGGATTATTCTGAATGGAATATTTGAGACAAATGCTTTGAATACATTCTGTCTTAGCATTAGAATGAGAGCTAGATGCGAAAACTATATTAATTGTATGACGCTTAACTGTAATTTTGAAAGCAAGTACAAAATTCCTGTTCCTTTATATCAATTTCTTTCAAAAAATTCTCTTGTTCTCACACATTCCCATTCCCAATATTAATATTTGATATTGTGTTAACAGTTCAATATAAAATCCCAACTAATTAAAAAGAACTCAATAATTATTTCTTCGAAAAAAATAATTTTTGCGCCCAACTGCTAACTTACTTAGAAAAATCTCCAGACAATGACACCGAACATTCCTTAATGCCCAGGAAAAACAAATGATAACAGATGAAATCTAATCCATTTTGTAAAAATACTCTGAAACATTTAAATTAAAAGTGCTAGCTATGTAAACTGAAGCAACAGTGTCAAGTAGTTAGAGAAATAGATTGAATCAACACTCAGAAAAATTCCTCTAATTATTTAACAATTATGTAGCAGTATTGTTCTTAATAAACACTCACTTGTTACACCGTTGCTTATTCGTTACATTTTGTTTTTTAGCGCCTCCCTCTTGAACAACTCTAAACTGTTGCGATGAAAATTTCCTCTTAGTGATTTTAACACAATTCAAAGTCAATTTGCAACAAAACATGGGTTAATGAAAATGTTTTTCTCAGAAATTCACGCTTATGAGCATATTATTGCATTCAGCAATGCGATTTACGACTAATATTTAACATGTAATATAAGCGCTTAATATTTACACTGATCCATGATGGCTTTATTTTTACGATAAAATTGCTGAAGTTATAATTGAATTCTGACTAAAATTAGGAAAGGCTAGATTATTTGATTAACATGCACCACAGATATTTCTCGTTAAGTACTATTCCTGCACTTGTATGAATAAACATTTAGAGATAATTTCATTTTGACATAAATCTCAAAGCGTTTCAAAGCTTATATTTTAAAAATAAATAATTTAAGTTATTTAACAGCAGAATTGTAGAATTTGTTGTCAACATTCACATTAAATGCTTGGAATATCCGGTATATGTGATATTATTTTGCTTATACTTAGAACGAGCATTGACTTAAAAAACTTCTTTCTTTGTCAATGTGACGCACAGTAATGTAAAAAAAATTGCAGTATGCATAAATTCCACATGTCAGAACAGTCGTGTAGATAGTCGACTCGAATAAAATCTAGAAATTGTCAGTAAATTCGAGTAGGATGCATGATATCCATCTATTTTTATATGACTATTAAACATTATATCATCTACATCCTTCAAAATTTCATCTTTTTCCATACAAAAAATTCGATTCGTAAAAACCTAAACTGGACTATAAATGCATAAAAAAAAAATAAAATATTATTTCGTTACATTCCAAATTTAAAAAAATTAATATGCAGAAGAACCTTCAACATAACTTGTCTTCCGCTTCTAATCATTTGTTGTATAAAGTAATTGTATGTACTCTAAGTGTCCCATTTATCTGTTAAAATTTTAATAACGTCTTTAAGTAAGTTGCAGAAAGGCAAGTATTTATTTATTCATTTTGTAATTAAATATACTAGAAATATTTGCTGGCAATAATAAGACAAGTTTAGTAAATTCAGAGCATGCAGAATGTCCTTGTGCACTGTTTTGCTTCATTAAAAAATAAAATGATGTGCAAGATTTTTCAAAAAGGTAATTTATTCAAAACTTTAATTAAAATACAAAATTTTGTTAATTATTTAGAGAACAGACCAAGACCACTTCTCAATAACAAACCCATAAAATATGATTTAGATGAGCATTTTTATAGAGATATACTGAAGCCGTTATTAAAAAAAACAAGTGCTAAAAAGTAAGCAAACGAGAATAATTGAAACTATTAATTCATAATAATTATGCAACATACATTTCTGTTACTGAGAAATCCTAAACTGCTTCATGCATTGAATTCGCATACGTAGTAAAAACATAAAATTTTGAAGGTCAAATGCCCTAATTAGAATAGAGATTTTTGACCTTTTTCTTGCATCTTCCCCCTTTAAAAGGATGGTTTTCTTCATCGCGTCCTTTTAAATATTTCTCTATAACACAGCATATACCACGTATTATGATATACAAATAACTATACATGCTCTATGCTGTACATATCTAGCACACAGCATGTATTATGATATAGAAATAATTGCACATCAAATAAGTTAGAGATGCTATCAAACGGATTAAGAATAGGAACACAAGTTTTGGAAAAATAGTTTATTAAATTAACGTTTTATTAGTCTTGTATTAATTTAATTCTGTTTTTTACTTAATGTAATTGCTGCTCTTGATGTATCGTTAATTCAATTTTTTCAGGACTTCGTCTAAAGTTGCTTAACTTAATCATCAAATCACTTCGTTCAATAGCATTCAACATGTTTCTTGTTTCCTGTAATAAATTACTGACTTTACTAAAGTCTGCTTGCACTTAGGTAAGAAGAGGAAACAGTCAATAATGCTGGTTCGGTAACAGCTTTTATTTGGGGATATTTCTATCGAATGACCTTTTAAATTACAAAAACCTGGCGTATCCATGTGTTTTGAGTAAGGCTTGTTAGTATTACATTGTATTACATTGCCTTATATTTTTTTACATGATTTCTTCCTTATTATATGATATAACTGTTTGTTGGTAAACAATTAATTATCAGATTTATAATTAATTTTTTTAATCAAGGGGATCTTGATCATGCCGGCCAGAATATTCGGATATCGACCCCCCCCCAATTGACTCCTTGATGATCATAGATGCGCTTTAAAATCTCATCGATCCTCAAAGGTGAATACCCATCCTGTTGGGAATAATTTAATAAATTTAATAAACTCCTGCTCAAATTTAATTAATTGATTTCCATAACTATTTTATAAATAATGTTTATCCGGATTAACGTTAATTACACTGCTAAAGTTTTTATATTTTTGAATGAATATGCATATTGCAATGAAAAACACGACATGCTCAGAATCAAAATCGCATTAGATTACTTGTTTTGAATACAACTTGGCATTTTCAATTATTTCACTTTTATCGCATAACGATAAGAAATCCATGAATCTTACAATGTAAACTGAAACAGTTGAAAAAATAAAACATTTAATTTAATATACAATGACATCATATATTGAACTGTGTAAAAAAGGACTTTTATGAATTCCAATGTAATACACTTAACTTATATTATAAAATATGCATTTTTCTAAATAGGCGTAAAATTTTACATACGCTTTTGCATGTGTACAGATTTAGAGTCATTATTTTCATTGAAACTGAGGACAAAAATTTTTGTTCGCATTAATGTTACCAATTTTTCTTCAAGACCGCTAGTTCAAATTTAGTGCAATTTTTTATTAGCTCTGTTGAATGTTTTTAATGCTTTGATTAGCTAAAAATTCCTAATTGGTTTCTTCTTAACTTTTCGCATTTGTATACGGACCCGTGATCTTGCATCAGATGGAAGAAATACATCAAATTATATCTCAAAAATTAATTTAATGTTTATATAAATTCAAATATTGGAAGACATTACGGATTTGAATAGCATAAACTGCCTCTCCTAAAGCTAAAAATTTCAGAATGACGAACTTAAAATGCAAATTTCAAAAATGACTAGAGACTAAAATGAAATATTTTTGCAGATTTGTTCTTCTCCCATATTTTAGCGATATTTAAGTGTTTGATTAGGGTCTATCAGCAGAAAGGAAACTCTTTTTGTCACTACACCCTCTCCTTTCCCCAAGCAACATTTGTTAAGGTTGTCTGCAAGCCCCACAATATGGCTGAGATGGATATGCCATCAAGGCGCAGGATTACTCAGACAGACTTTGAAGAATGGAACACAATTCGGCCAAGTGACCAAATAATCACAAAGAAAAAAAAATGGCCACCAGCAAAGGAGAATAGAAAAAAAAAAGTGTAGAAGAATGATGGGAAAAAATCTAGAAAGGAAAATGGGAGGTGAAAGACAAGAGAGAGAAACATTCTTTAAGGTTCATGCCCTTCTTATTGTTTGCTGTTAGTTTACTCATTTGTCCTGCATGGCACATTTTCAGTGTACTTTCGTGGCAATTTCCTGAGAGCAAAATTTAGTTTCGCACTGAATTAAAAACAAAGAATGAGTTCCTAAATTGATTGTTGTGAGAGGCTGTAATAATGACTTGTGGTACATTTTCAGTTGTATAGAAATGAGAGAAAAAATTAACATGGATTAAATAGCCTACGGAAAATCCCAAATTTACATCTATTAATGAATGGGCTTTAGTTTTTTCTGTCATTCACAAGTAATATTGCTGTAAGGGAGAATCACAGTTTCTAGGACTCAGTTTGTTCAAGGCGAAAAATGCCACGTTTAGCAATTATATTACGCATTTTACTACACAGCGAAGAATATTTTATGAAGGAAAATTCTTGTAACATCGGGTTGAACTTGAGTAAAAGGGTGGAAGAGAAAAAGAGAGGAGAAATAGATGATTAAATTACGAAATTTAGTTTAAAATTCTGAAACCTTATTTCTGAATTTTCATTTTAAGTGTTTTAGCATATGTTTGGCGACCGCAAATCTCTGATTTCTTTTCATACGTCACATATATAAATTTTAATATTATGTTAAAATTAGGAAAGCAACAATGTTGAGTTTGGTATCGATTTAATTAAGAGCTGAATCGATTTCGAGGGCAAGCAGGTGCAGGTCCATCTTTATGAGGAGAAAAGACCTTTTTCAAGACTACTACATCTCACTGAATTAAAAAGAAAATTAAGTTCTTAAATTGATTGCTTTGACATTCTTGCAGATTTATTTGCTCCTGACGAAGAGGGACTTGTGCCTCGAAATTGATTGAGCTCTTTACTAAATCTACGCTAAATACAAGATCGTTGCTTTGCTAATTTTATGTTTCACTTCTACGTGTTTCTCTTCTGTTTTAATATTATGTTTGTGTTATTGATCCAAATAATCGAACATGTGCAACTTTATTTATTCGTTAGGAATGGCCTAAACTCATCGGTCATTTAGCCGTCTCATGTCAGAAAATGATGCTCAGGGTGCACTACAATGGACGACCGAATTATATTCGCAAAAAAGGGAAAGACACATGCTAGTTTTCATAGAAAATGATTAGGGAGTAAAATATATTAAGGTAATATAAGGAACAAGATGTAAAGGACAAACTCCGGTGACAGCTCTTGTGGTTCAAGGCCCTTAGCAAGTTGTAGATATACGGTTTAAATCTGACAAGAAAGAACGCGAGGAACGGTAACTCAACAGCATTTAGATTTGACCGATTGTATCTCGTATCTTTCGCAGACATTCTTTATATTGCCTTCCTCCACCGCTTTCTCTAGTATAAATGACTAGCACGTGTATCTGGAGAGTGGTAGATCCCTCTTCAGAATTTCTGGGAGGGCATTGTTGATTTTTCATGCTTTTGCTCCGAAAATCTCAAAAATTTCTAGAAAGTGACATTATTGAATTATTGCGGAGTACACTAGTGATGCACAAAAGGAAAACACATTTCGAGACACGGAAGTTAAGTCTTTAGAATGGTCATTTTCCAATTAAATTAATTAATTAGGTATTAAAAGTGAGAAGAAAGCGCAAAATCTTCTCTTAAAGTTACATTTTTATGCCCGTATGCATGCATCGAATGAGAGCAAGGTGAAGCATGGCAATTAAGCTTGATGAGAAAGCGGTATTATACAATCTTTAGTTAAATAACGGAATTCTATTCTCTTTCAGTATATAATGTGGTATTTTTAGGCTTCTTGAAAAATAAGCATTTAAGCATTACTATTGGTGTACGCATTTTTGTTGTCGTATCTAAAAAAATGAAGTAATGTGAAAAGATTATACGGTCATTTAAAAGAACTTCGCCAATAAGGACTAGAAGCAAATAATGCTTGGAGGTTTTATCTTCTTTTGTTCCAAACAACGTTTCTTAAACATCTGACTGAAAGAATACGGCAAGCAAAACAGATTGAAAAAAAATCTGCAATTGAAATTATGAATATATGAAACTGAATACGATACTTCTTACCGAATACTCCTGAGAATGATTATTCGAGCTTGAGGATACCTTTCCGTCTGATTTACGATAGGCCACAAAACTGTCAAATAATTATGATCTTCATCTCTTTTTATAGCTATCTATATTTTAGTTTATTTCTTATCGGAGCCAAATATTTTATTTCTTCTCCGCGATTGAGCAATTCTTCTACGCTGCTTTTTGTTATAATAACTGATTTCTACTCAGTAAATATAATGATTTGGGCAAAGATGCCAATGAGAATTCATAATTCCTATGTACAAAGGCGTTTACGTTCAAACAGACATACAAATATGTAGAGAAAGAGCAGCTCAGAAAAGCCCTTTTCTTCTGTCCTAAAGAGTTATGTCTATATAAATAGCTACCTCATAAATGCAAGTAATTAATACTATAAGATAGCTTCAAACAACCAATAAATGATTGTTTCCGTTGGTATACTAATATTGTGAGGCTCCTTTTACACACATACTGTCATAAATTTTATTATCCTGCAATGATAAGGTTGATGGCTCATTGAGCTTTCTATCTGTTTGCTTGTTTCTGTCTTAATTACGCAATAAAGGTTAAGGTGGTTGATATTTCCCGAAAGGGGCCTTTGCTTCTCTGCTTACGGTTATATAGAAATTTGGTAAGGAAACGGCGCGTGGGGAATTTGGGTCGCGGTTTTGTGGTTAAAGTACATCCAGGTTCTGTCCTTACAAAGAAGAAATTGCAGCTGAATATCTATATATGTATTTATGCGTGGGCTGAGAATTAAATGCCAGGGCCGGGACGAGGGTGAAGCAGGTGAGGCACTTGCCTCAGATGAAGGAGGCCATAGAAGAGGCGCCAAATTAGCTACTCGATCAAAAATTCAGAAATTTATTTTTAAAACTTTTAATTTCGGAATACATCAATGAATATTAAAAGAATTTTGTGTTATAAACAATCCAGCTAAAAAAAAAGAAAAACTAATAGCATTAATTTATTCTCAAAAGACATGAGCTTCCACAGTAGTGCATATAATATTTTCTAATATTAAAATTTGTTATTGAAAGTAGCTTTAAGGAACTAATTACACTCTGTGTAATGAATTGTATAGACTAAACTTTCGTAGAAAATATTATACTACCGATATTAGTTGTTCTTTGCTGTCTCTCATTAGTTTGACTTAAGCTCTTTACTTAGTCATAACAAACTTTGCAAAGTCCACTTACTGAACATAGACGGCGACATAACTGCTGAGCTTTGCAATTTCATACACGTCTTCTGGAATAGAATTGTAGGAATAAGCAAGAGTGATTGAAAATGAAATGTACCCAATCCGATCACTACAATAGACTGTTTGAACAAGTTGCCTATGTTACCCCTCGGCCATTTCTGAACGCGAACATTAATGGAAAGACCAGAAATGTAGAAATTATTACTTAGCAGTTAAGAAAAATTTCTGCTACCAAAAATATATCTTTAAGTGCTTAAAAGAAAGTCGCAGTTTTACTTAACATTCCGAAGAATATTATTTGTGGAACTGCGCTAAAGATTAAAAAAAAGGAAAATGAAAGAACTATAAAATTCATTGCACATAAGAGAATGTCAACCAATGACGGAAACATATTCGTATAATTTTAGAAATGCGAAATGGTTTCAGCATAATAACCATACTCAGGTTTCCTTAATATTGCAATGTACAGAGGATTAGTAATTTAAATAAAGAATTGTAATAATGGATTGTGATACATTAATAACATAACTGTGGTAAAACAACATTGCAAATTTTATATAACGAAACCATAGCTCGTATTAAAGTATGTGGTATTTTTCGTTTCATACATAACAACCCGAACTTCACAGTTTTTTACAGAGCTAGCGTTGCCTGTAAGCACAGTTGAATTCTTATCTCTTATGACTATCTTCACTAGGCCAAGAAAACCTTTCAAAAATGGCCATTTTCTCTAAAGAATATGAGTTACGTAATCAAACAGATTTTGAAAAAAATATTGATAATTTTGCTTCTTTAAAAGCAAGAAAAATTAAATTATAAATATGCTTGAAAAATTTATGCCATAAATTTTTGAGCAGATGTTTTACTTACACCAATTAATAATATTTGCAATTTTTCAAAAAGCATGTTTTTAATGTTTTCCATTCCAAAATTGTTAATAATTATATATGTTTCACTTTATGAAATATACAAAGTTATAATTAAATATTACTGTAAGAGTTATTGTATTTTCACCTGAAACAGTTACTTTTAATGAGCATAAAATACATATAAATATAGTTAATTTGTTCTATATGTATGTGTCCTTTATGTTTGTATATGAAAGAAAGGATTTAAATATGTAAGTGAAAGAAAGGAAGAAAGCATATGAAGAAAGGTTTGTATATGAAAGAAAGGTTGTTCAATAAAGTTAGCATCCCTCTTTTGTTTTAACAAAGTATTACTACTTTAATTGCACATATGTTTCATATTCGCAGAGTGGTTTTGAAAGTGTTAGTCTAGTAAATTACCAACATTTCTTTTTATACTGGCGCCACAGTGTACGATGGCCTTTAAAAGCTCATATGACGAGATTTTTCAATAATTATTAAAATTACATTTCATTGCGTTTTAAGTGATGGCTATCAGTAAAAGTAGCACCAGTTCACATTTAAAGGTTTACGTAATGAAGTGTTTCACAATTGTAGATATTATTTGCAGTTTAAAGGAAAAAACTCAAATTTCTAACAAAATTGCTTATATAAAATTAAAGTTTAAATACTTGTGAATAGTTTATAATCGTGCAGCAGGTTATAACATAAATTCATCTTAAAATGTTATTCTTCCATGGCACTGACAAGGAATAGGGTTTTGGAAAGGAAAAATAAGTAAATAAATAAATAGAAAAATAAATAAAAAAGCACTCTTGTTTATAGATAATTTTGAATTTAAAACTTAGTAACCTGTTAGTAATGAAGCTAAGCAAAACCATACTACTATTATTGTTAGTAAAGTATGTTGGCTTTTATTACATAATTTAGACTTTTATCCCTATTCCAGGAAATTAGATAATATGGGAAACATAATGTTTAATTTAATAGCACCCATTAGCTAAATAAATGAGTACTTATATTTTACAGAAAATTAAGAGTTTTATATGCCGAAAGGCACTACCTTTCAAGGAAAATGTATTTAAGAAAATCCATTTTTGCACTAAGCAGAAATAGAAACAACTATGCAAATATTTAACACTAGCAAGAACTACCACCCAGTGTAAAAATTATCCGGATCTGGATTCTTCTATTCAAAAATATTACAGCGACTGACATTAGGTCTAGAGTAAAATAAAACAATGAGAATATATGGTACTATTTGGGACATGCACACTGCGAAAAAAAAAAAAAAGAGGGACAGTTCTATTCTTTTGAGCGGATTCACGAAATTCAAACTGCGTTTTTCATGTCTCGAAAGCGCGACTTAGGATATGTATTAGATTTATACATAACATTGTTCAAATACAGGTATTTTGACACAAAATCGGACCTTTTCTGAAATGACATGCCAGTTTTTTTTTTCATATTTCGATTCTACGACTTAAATTATGCCAAACTGCCAAGTTTTGTAAACATCGCACGTTTTTCAAAAATTAGCTCTCAAAATTTTAGCTCCTCCATGTTAATTGAATTTGATATATATTTATTAATACCTCTTTTTTTATGAAACTTATTTGATTCCTTCTTATACAGTTCAAAATTTAGGTTCCTTCCAAACAAAGTTCTCACATTTTTTATGATTTACTTTTAAAATTTGTATTTTTAAATAATTTTTATAAATTTTTCGAAAAACGTTTTGAATTATAACCTATGAAATTTTTACAATCATCTTAAAGTGGATGTATTTCTAAGCATACCTGCAAAACATTAGAGCTTTTTATTCAAAATTTTCGAAGAAATACGTGAATTTATATATTGGCTCGTATTGAAATTTGGCATATTTATTGAAAGCGATAATAACGAAAATGTGGTTTACGCACTTTTTTAAAATTATTTGAAAGTAAGAACGATGCGACTTTTTTTCCGCTCATCCACAATGTAAAAAGGTAAGAACGATGTGAATTTTTTTCCTCATCTGCACAATGGAAGGGAACGAAAATAAGTTGCTACATATTAAGAAGCTCGGCAAGTAAATTCTTGGCTCAAACTGAAAAAAATTCGCCAAGTTAAATTTATGAATTTCTCCGTAAATTTCACACCAAATTATACAAAATTTAATATTTAGGCATAATTTGAGTCCTAGAATCAAAATATGAAAAAATATTGGCATGTTATTTCAGAAAAAGACCGAATTTGTGTCAAAATACCTATATTAGAACAAAGCTATATACACAGTCCAGTCACATTAATGTGACCATTTGTCAAAAGCCAGAATAACCACCTTTCGCAGAGCGGACTGCTGCGAGACGTGCAGGAAGAGAGTCACATAGGTCCCTGAAGGTGTTCTCTGGGATGTTGAGCCATGCCGACTCTAATGCCGTGGCCAGCTGCGCTAGATTACGCGTTTGAGGATCCATGGCGCGAACAACTCGATCGAGATGGTCCCACAGATGCTCGATTGGGTTTAAGTCAGGTGAGTTTGCTGGCCAGGGGAGGACGGTAAACTCATCCTGGTGCTCTTCGAACCACGCACGTACACTGGCAGCTGTATGGCACCTCGCATTGTCCTGCTGGAAGATGCCATCATCCTGAGGAAAAACAATGCGCATGTAGGGGTGAACATGGTCCGCAAGGACAGATGCGTACTTGTATTGATCCATTGTGCCTTCCACAATGATCAGTGAACCTAGAGAATGCCAGGAAAACATTCCCCAGACCATAATGCTCCCGCCTCCAGCTTGGACCGTTCCGGCAATGGTTGCAGGGTGGTTCCTTTCAGAGGTTTCACGCCTTATACGCCAACGTCCATCTGTCCGATGGAGCATAAAACGCGATTCATCCGAAAACGCAACCTGTCGCCACTCAGTGGACGTCCAGCTGCTGTACTGGCGTGCAAATTCTAGCCTTCGCCGTCGATGAACAGCAGTCAGCATAGGTGCACGAACCAGGCGTCTGCTTCGGAGGCCCAGACGCAGCAATGTTCGCTGAATAGTACTTTGGGAGACACTTTTGGTAGCCCCTTGGTTCATTTTGGTGGTCAGTTGCTCAACGGTAGCCCGTCTATCTGCCCGAACGCATCTCCGCAACCGTCGTTCGCCTCTGTCATCTATGGCCCGTGGTGCACCACATTTGCCACGTCGCTGATTTTGGACAGTCCCATTTTGCCATGCACGGTACACTTTTACCACGGCGGCACGCGAACAGTTCACAAACTCAGCCGTTTCGGAAATGCTTCCACCCTTGGCCCGAAAGCCAATGATCATGCCCTTTTGGAAGTCGGATAAATCGCTTCGTTTCTGCATTACGCCAACGATTGAAATGTTTTCCGAAGCCCTCACACACCCTTTATATACGCTCAACTGCACTGTGCTGCCACCTACCTTCTGTGATTGGTTATTTAACTTTGACAGGGAAAGTACGTGGTGGTCACATTAATGTGACTGGACTGTGTATAAATCTTATATATATCCTAATTCGCTCTTTTGAGACATGGAAAAGGCAATTTGAATTTCGTCAATCGGCTCAGTAGAACGAGAGATATATAACTGTTCCATTTTTTTTGTTTTGTTTTGTTTTTTGTTTTTGCGCAGTGTACATTCGATTGTCATGTAAATTTTGAAGTCATTTTATTACAAAAATTTTACTGAATTGTTTATTTTTTAAATTTACTATATTGATTTTTTAGGAATTAATTAAAAATGCTTTATCATCTGGAAATACTTTAAAAGAGTTTATCTAATATATACATTCAAAATAAAAGTAATTAAAAGTAAATTAGTAAGTCCAGGACTTGCGCTAAAGCTTCAAAGGAATAAAGCAATAATTCAAAATAAATTAAAAATAAGAAAAACTTCCCATATAACATCTCGAAGGAAGATAAATCCAATTTTAAATAACCATCAAAAAGGAATTATCAGAATTTTAAAAAAAGAATTTTCTAGTTCTCCTTTGCTTTAAAAATTGTCTTAAATTTTTGTCTAAAAAAATTTAATTCATTTTTGATGATGATTTTAAATTGAATTTTTGTTCCTTGGAAATGTTATAAGGTAAGATTATTGTGAATTATTGATATATATATATATATATATATACAGAAAATTTAAAAGCTTAGCAATTTATTTAAAGTATGATATCTGAAATAGCCCAAAATATCGCAAATAAAATTTGCTATTCACCTCATGTTATGATATTGATGATATCTGCAATATATCTTACGAAGACATTTTACAAGTGCTTATGGGACGAAAATGCAGAAATAAGCTAATCTATCGTAAAGCGGACTTTATACGGTTTAGGACTGCTGGGCACTCTGTCAGCCACCTGCTTATTTGCCGCAACTAAATGCTGTTTGAACACCCCTTAATCCATTGTAGCAGATGTCATTCCAAGATGGAAGACCAAAGCTCCGCAGCATGAAATAAAGTGATAGACTACATCACAAAGTCACGAGACGTGATTGAAAATCCTACATAGGAGTATTTGTACCTTGTTCTCCTTCATCTGTGGTAAATACTACTCCGAAATTTAAAGAGGAGTTGTTGCATCAAAATTTGGTCATGAATAGTGGGCTTCAAAACTTGATGACACTAGGATGACACTAGAAGCAGAATATTCATTTGCTAAATGCATACAGAAATATGGAAATTTACATGAAAATATGCGTGTTTAATATTTCTCACTTTTAAATTATACTCCTTAGGATACGCAAAAGACAAAAAAGTTTAATATTGTAAATGATTATTTCTTTCTCTCTATATATAATAATTTATATTCGTTTATTCAGCATTCAAGCAAATACATATAGTTACAGAGGGAGGGAATCATATACACGTGTAGGAGATTTAGGACGCATATTAAATACAATATTAAATATCGAATTCAATTGTATCTAATTTTTACTTATGTAGATTTTATTGCTATTTTTCAAATTTTAACAAAAGGAGACAAGAAAAATATATATCTTATTTAGATTTCTACTCCAGTGATCTCGAATTTCCATTCAAATTTTGCTTTTCATTTCAACACAAAAATTATAAATGACGACTGAAATAGTTTTCTTAAAAATAAGCTTGAATAATAATATATGATAAGTTACAGCAAGATTTCAGAAACTGCAGCATTGTCTCCGATTAATTTCGGACCGTAAATGCTAAAAACATGAATTTTTAAGTAAAGGAAAAGTCACTAGTAACGTAATGAAGGACATCACTGAGTTTAGGTAGCTTGCAATCCTCTGAAATGGGAGCAAATGGTTTTCTTTTATAAATATTGCATATAATACAGACATGAGCTCTTTACTTTGAGAAGGTCTCAAATTATGATCCTAATGTAAAGCGTATAGGTATCACATATTTTGATATAACTATTTAACACAGTCTAATTATGAAGAACCCTGGACCATAGCGGAACCCTGAATCATAGCAGATATTGAAAATTAATATCAAGAATCAAAGAAAAATAGAAATTATTATGTTAACCACAATGATTTTAAACTTTTAAAGAATTGTTAAAAATAAACGAGAAATGCACATTTTCTGTTATTTAAACCGCTATTAAAGATCATGAAAATGTATTTTTGAAAATATTAGATTTTTAAATAAACTGAACGAAATTGCCTAAAGCGTTTTAAGCAGAAAATTTAAACACATTTGGAATTATTTTGTTTAACAACATTGTAAATGACAATTAATTATTACATTTTAAACTATTTTATTGCTGTTAAGCATTCGTTGAAACTAACAAAATTTCCATCTAAAACATCTTTATGAAATGCTAATCAAACGTTTCATATTTTAATTATTAAGATAACAGTGTGACAACTAACTTGTAAAAACATCTGAAGGTAATGATGCTTATGATTTTTTGATAAAATTACTAGCGAATGGTTTATGTATATGTATATATATATATAAATGCATATTACTGCAATTTCGTAGTTTAACAATTATTCTTCTGTTGTTTCCCAGTTTCTACAAAAACATGAAGCTTAAAATTCTGTTGATTCACATGTTCCTTTAACTAATGTTTGCTTAATAAACAGTCAAAATTGATAGCATGAAAACTATATTTATTTACAGATCCATTTCTGGGGTTGGTTCACCAACGGCTGAGAGGATGAGACAGCTGAATGCTGGCAATTCGACTTGGTTCAAATTCCAGCGAACGGGATTGCTGTATGAACATTTTCATGGCTTTTTCCACGTGCAATATGAAAATAGGCACTTTTCCTAAGGAATTCCTGCACGAATGTATCTCTTCCCTTAGGTACATACTTCTAGTGTGATTTACCTTAATCTAATGAATAAAGGTCCAGAATTCATTTCTGATGCTAACAAGCAGCTTTATAGATAGATTTTTGGGCACTTTTCATTAGGTATTTTTTATCAAAATAAGATTCCCAGCTAATTTCAGTTTATTTGCTGATTACACTCGGACTTCCGGTAAAATGGGCTTCTACATTACAGGACGCTAATATTTAACTGAAGGAACTGTGTGTCTAATAATTTGTATAAGTCTTTTGTTTAATAATGCATCGAGCACATGGAATATTCTCGTAAGATGTATGTTGGTCTAAATTTTAGAGAAACTCTTTACATATTAAACAGCAAAAAGATATTGCAATTGCCAATATTTTGATGACAAGTCCTTAACTAACACCGCAGCAAGGAAGTAAATCAATATTATAAACTAAATATCCTCAAAGACATTTCTGATCCAAAGAAAAAGATTAAAATATTGTAAAATTCTGTTGATTTCCATGTTCCCGTAACAACTTTTATGTCAATGAACAAGGAAAAAAATGATAGGAAAATAACCTTTTTTGGTTAAGATAGCTTATTCGATTCTTAATTTTACTTTTAACTTTATGGGCGGACAAACTATTTGCTTTAAAATGTAACTACACTAAACGTAACACTCAAACATATTTTCATATTTTAAACTGCTTATACATTAAGTGGTACATAAAAAATGATATGTCAAAAGTATAAGTGTGAAGATGTATTTTTTGCTTATTTGTTTTCATATAATATTTTGCCAACAAAAGGAATGAAAACGGCTAGGAAATGATATTATTGATTATCGCCTGGAGACGGTTCTACATCCTTAATACATTTTGTCCAAGACTATCAAAAGTTTTTGCCCATATGATAGATACATATTTTTTATTGAGTACTATCGATCCACATTACTTTGAACAACTTGAAATTTACTGTATTTTCCATGACTTTGCTGTCTAATGATTTGTTATGCAAAGTTTACTTTTCTATTCAAGAAAAAGTGCATTGTCTTATTTGCTTAAAATGGAAGTCTTTATATGAAAATTGAAGGAAAGTTGAGCGATGTTTTCCTTTTGTCATAAGCAGAAAATAATGTTGATGCAGCTGGAGGTACGAATCTGTTTTACGTTAGAAGTTGTTCAAGGAGAAGAATTGTGCCACTAATTAAATCGGAAGCATCTCAATGTAAAGAAAATAACTGAGATACTTTAATCGAAGGCGAAAAACTTCTGTTTACAAGAGCAGAACTTTAAAACTTAAACGGCGATTTTATATTATTATATGACATATATTATTATGCGTGATAACCGTGAAAACGAAAGCTAGTTAATTTTTATATGCGTTCTGCTACTTGAGCAAGTCAAACGAAATTCATCAAGGACAGAAGAGAAAACACTTTATTTATCCAGACAGATTTTAGTAATTCCTCGTTAATGACAATTTGTAGAGGCTCTTTTTTGTTTTGAAGTAAAAGAAGTGAAAAATATGTAGTTCCTTCATCGGGACTTGAACCCTGGACCTCTCAAATACGCTTCGAGTTTGCTTCCAATTATACTACGAAGAGATGGGAAAGGAAGAAGAAAATACTTTATAAGTTAAAATTTGGTTTATTTGTATTTCAAAAATAGGCTGTATGTGTTAAAATATCATAACTACCAATTAATGTTTTACATAATATTCATTACAAAGATTTTTAAAGCTCAATATAAAGCTAGAAAATAAGATTTCTTTATTTTCTAGCAGTTTTAATAAGGTGGTGTATGATGACATACTGGCATGCCTTTTATATATTTTAAATTGTTCTTAAGTTTTCGATCCCTCTACATGTTCCTGGAAGTGCTCCCTCCCAAACTTGTGTTTATACACTTTCAGCTAACTCATTTATTACTGCAAATCAATATTTATTCACCTCAGAAGTCTTTTTTATTTTACTCCATCCAGCCCCGGATGTCATGCTGAGAATGTTCCGAGATCACCCGCGCACTCTGCTACCAGCACTTGACTGCAATTTGACATCTGCTATTAATAAAATATTCGCTCATTTTTCAGAGCTGGTATCATTAGTCCGCCATATTGTCCGTCGTAGCGCCCCCGGGACAAACCATTAGTAGACCGCCAGCCTTACTCTTAATTATTGTCCTATTGTCGGACTGGATGTGTTGGACATTGATCATGCTGGCTCCAGTAGCTAATAGAGTTCACAGGGTATCATCCTACGTACTTTTAACTTCCTAGATCCTTCGTTACATGAAATGGTAGTTTAACGACGGAGCGTAATCAAGAACTTTAATTTTTATGAGCCTCTATGCAGTAGGTGTTCCCTCCTTTTCAAGAGAGAGTATTTTAATGGGAAAAGAAATCAAGCACTTCAATTATTTCTGCGCATATTAACCTGGTCGTCTGCCATTTTTTTATTGGAGAACTGTTAGGAGAGGAAGATTAAGAGGTTTTACTAAACGTGTATAAGTGAGATACCCATTTACGTTTCAGATTCATGCTACAGGACACAGGTTATTCAACGACGATGTTAATTGTGCTGATTTAGAGTTCATCTTTTATAAAGTAAACGTCTAAGAAAGCAAATATCGTATTATATCTTTATGTTACCCATCTAAGATTTAGACTAATTGTGCAACAGCGTAAACAAATCAGATCACTTTGAATAAAAAAATTACCGTGATTAATATTACGAAGAAAATATTCTGTCAAGTACTATTTTTTCATTTGCCTCAGTAATATATTTTAGTTATTACTTCCGTGAAATAAAAAATCTTTCAGGAGATACATAAGAAAACCATACCCTAAGTATTCATTAGAATTAAATTAATCTTAATTGCATAACCATGTCTTAACTCCCCTTGATGTTTATTGTTAGAGACTTGAAAATTGTATAAAACTGGCACATAAAAACGAAAGATAAAATTTTTTGCATTAAACAAAATCATAATTTTAAGTTCGAATGATATATTTGAATAATATCATTACTTGGATCTGCTATAGAAGATTTTATAAAATTCTCGGTCATAATCTCCACATTTCCAAAATCAAAAATCATGGCAAAAATATACCTTTGTACCAGTTTAAAAAACTACACATGGCGCCTTTTCTAAAAAACATTTTGCGCATATGGCACGTTTGCAATGCTTTGGAAATTTTGAATTTTTATGTATTAAATGAATTTTACAGTTGACTTTCTTATTAGCTACTTGAGCAATTCTACCTCTTTGGTATTCCAGTTTACTATTTTATATTTCTTAAAAAGCATTTTTTTTTCACTAACATTTCTTTCAAAATTCTGTACTTTGTTTGAAATCTAAAATTAATTATCTTTCTCAAAATAATTTTTTGCTTTTTCTTAATACTTAAATTTATATTTTGGTAAATTATAAAACACATATTTGTTTAAAATCGCGTGGGGACTTGTTTCAGTTTCATGAAGCCCATTTAAAAATTCCTTAGATTTTCTCTTAATTCCTCATCTTAGCATCTGAATTGAAGAAGACTAATTAATTTATAAATTACTGACTGCTTTTGCTAATCATTCGACTCTGAAAATTCTTGCGGCTGCTCCTTGCCACATGCCTAGGAATTATCGACTTTCGCTAATTTATTATATTGTTTTTGTATTTATTTATTACTGTTTTAGGATTGATTTCTGAGTTTTTGCTTCATGTAGAATTTTTATTTCTTTTTTATTTATATTACATTGTCCATTTTGGTAGATATATAGTCTATTTTTTACTTCTTATATGTATAATTATCTAAATAAATTAAATTATATCTAAACAGGAAAGGAAGTTTTATCAAAGTTTTACTGAAATTTTATCAAATTATTAAAACTAATTAAGTAATGTTAGCAGATTCTATTAAAGGAACTTGGACTGAGTTGGAAAACTAATTAGGAAACAATATAAAAAATACACACGTTAGAAATTATAAATGCAAATTGTAAAAGCTGTTTCATTTTGTCAGATTCATACTTTTCCAAGAGGTGGAATAATCTGCACACCGATACTGCTGCTTTTTCTGGCATTATAAATATGTTTCTGTTCGCCTCCAATTAGCTGAAGCAGCTAAATTATTTATTTTAAATTATTTATAGCATTCAAAGCGGAAAATGCTACTTCTATATAACCAATCTATCATTAAACATTTTTGATTATTTAACAAAAATTTGAATCACTTCATTTCAGGTTTAATAATTGCAGTTAATTCCCTTTTGGTTATGCAGAAACGGCTGTTTAATTTTCAAAGTTACAAATAACTTATAATAAA
>KK115481.1:721511-739661 GCA_000611955.2 Stegodyphus mimosarum
ATATATATATATAATACCTTTTATTTTAAATTTTATTTATATTTACCTTTCATTTTAAATATTTTGTGTGGATACTGAAATCTTTTACTTAAATCCTAAAGGAAGGTAGATGATGGATGGCTAAATCAGATTATTTAATGTAAACATGTAACATAAGTTCCTCTTACTGCGTCTTTAGTACTCTCCTAGATATGAAGAGAACTTCAGTTTTATTAGTAAAGTTAAAATATTTAATTTTAAATTTTGTAGTTTAATGGTACTGAACTCTGGCCTTGTCTATTTCTATTATTAATTTATAGGCCTCTTTCATTTCTGATCGCTTGTAAGCCCTCTAGCAAGAAGATTATCGACTTTTTCTAACAAATTTTTCTTTTTTCCAATTTCCACTGCTTTCAGGCCAGATTTTACATTTACTAGTTCGGCCATTTTGTTCTTCCCCTTCTTACAATTTTTGCATGACTCAGCACTTTACTCGACGCAATTTTGTTGTTTAAGCTACCTTCCTCTACATTCTAAGTCAACCCCTATATTTGTACTTAATAACCCCTATATTTGTATATCAACCCTATATTTGTACCCCCCCCCCGCCTTTCTGTACAGATGTCAGCATTGGCCGTGTCACGTTGTGACGTTTAAACCTCCTTACTTTAAAGTATCTGATTGTAATTTAAAGTATCTTTAAGTATCTAAACTTGCACCTAATTGGTGATTTTCAAATTCTTTTCTGGTTGCTCCCTATTTTAGAATTCTTATTCTAGCAACCTTTTTTACCTTCATTTCACTCTTAAAATCTTTGCTGCCGCCTTTGGGTACAGGTATGTTCAAATTCTTTTGCTTTGTTTAGCACTTGGTCTTAACAAGACACTTGTATTTTTTTGTTTTTCTTTTTCAGTTAACTAAGTCTAAATTTTCTAGCTCATTGGGATCTCCCTTAAATTATGTAATTTTTACACGTGCCTAATTGGCTACTTTTGTATATTTGTAAATTAGCATTGCAAAATTTTTTAAAGGTTACTCTGTAGTCTTTGTTTTTAAGTCTTATGGCAGACGCGTTGGGAAAAGAAACGATAACTATTGAGACCTACGGTATTGTGCAGATTTTTATCTTTGATTTTCTGTTTAAAATTTTTTAGTTTTTGTCTCAATTATTGTCGTTTGACAAAACGCGTAATGGAGTTCACCTATGTACGAGTAATAGTGCCTTTCCCCTGACGAGTCCACTAAAGCTCGACGTAGGCTAAATTTCCATTTATTGCCATTTTCGTATTTTTGCTGGTTTTTTAATTTTAATTATGTTTGTAATTTAATGTTTTTTACGTGTAGCAATTTTTAAAGTTGATTTTCTTAAATACCAGCATTTGTTTTTCTTGCGTTTTTCAACTGAGTAATTAATTTGTTAAAATGTTTTACCTTAAATATGAGTATCACATTTTACTTTTAGGCGATTGCCATTAGAATTTTTCTCTTTTTGCTAGGAACAAGTTTATCATTTACTTTTAGGCGATTGCTATTAGAATTGACTTCCTTTATTTGGCTTTGATCCTAATTTTGCAGCTCAATGCGCAAAATATTTGACCTATAGGTCACTTGTTCATCTACTACTTCCTTTAACTTTATATATATATATATAGAGAGAGAAATAGCTTTCATTTACGATTTCAATTTAATCTTATAATTTAGGATGTTAATAATATGTAAGGGCATTGATCTATCTTTCTGCATATTCATTGTTGATCTCGCAGAACAGATATGCAAAAACCTATAATTTATTTTTTCAATCCTAAGCTTTGATTTTAATTGTATCAGGTGCTTTGAACTAACACTGTATGGCGTACATAGGCTAGGTACAGGCAGAAGCAGCCCGGACACTGGAGTCCCGCCGCAGCAGATGCGCAGTTCCCCCTCACGTTTGATTCTCCTCCTTTCGCCTATCATTAACTGCTCAAGAAAACTATCTCCTCGCTGTATATTTTGAGTATATTGACGCACAGACGGTGTTAGTTTAACAAACACCCATGTCTTCTCTGGGATTCGAACCCCAGTCCTTCGGTACGGTAGTAAGCGTCACTAACCACCATAACAGCTGGACAGCTGTAGAGCATAACATAGTAAGTAAGCCATCGTCTTTGGTTGCATCAGCTTGAATATAGTACTTTAGTACTTTATTTTGAGGATCCTATTTAACAACAATAATGATCTGCCTTTATAAGAGCATGTCGTCGAAAGACCGGAAATTTGCAACTTAAGTGTATTTATAGTAAAATGTCCAATGCTCATCGGTCATTTAGCAGTCTCATCAACGAGAACATTGCGTTCTCGTTGATGAAACATCTCAGGTGAAATACAGAAGAAAACTGATTTTGCACACGAGAGAACGGAGGAGATCTGATCCAGCTTTGATGAAGAACACCCAAGGGGACGGATTCGAGGATCTCCTACTCTTTTTTCCCTACCACCAAACCTCTCAATAGGGCTTTCAACTCGCCAGTATCCTTGAGTCCACGATGTAGCACATAAACTATGCATTTATAAACATCCAAATCTTCTCAGGTACCCGAGCCCAATGTTCAGGGCTCCTGGCCATCAGCCAGGAGCCCTAAACATTATACCGCTCAGAGCGTCTTATAGAAAATGCAGGAAGTACTCGTAGTATGAACTTAATTTGCTTGAAATTAATTTAATTCTTATAAGGCATTAAGTACGGTTATATGTTATGCGAGTGTATTAATATGCGTTAATGAATAATGCGATGAGATCGATTATATTTTAGTATGCTAAGCTAAAACAAGTTAAAGTTTAATAATAATAAGACTTCGAATATCTCATAGCTGTCATAAAATTTATTTCATAGCTTATACAGCACACTTCAGACAAAATCAATTCAAAAACTGAGATGTTTTCAAATTTGATTTAAAAATGCAGTTTCCACAGAATGTGTATTATAATATCTAAAATTTTAATGAATTTCATTACTTTTAGTTTCAAATGTTCTTTATTACAGGTACACAATTGTAATACATTATGAAAAATAAATAATTATTTCCTAAACTAGAATATTAAATTTAAATAACAAGAATTCATTGTTCGCAAAGTTATTCTAACAAACATTTTCTGGTATATACTCTGCATATAAAAACTTTCAGAATCTTCACAATATGTGATATATATATAGTAATGGTAATAACAAATCTTTGCTTCTGCATTTCTTAAATGTTCAAGACGTTGCAGTTTTCTGATTGACCTAGGATTTGAAATTGGCTTTTTCTCTTTTAATGCTTTCTTGTATGAAAAAGGATCGAAATTCTTTTGTATTTTGCTCTCAAATTCTACAATTCCATAAAAATAATCAATCGAAACTCTTTCTTCAAGGTACTTTTCTTTTCAAAAGCTCTTAAAATGTGCACACGGGGAATCAAAAGTGTCATTTAAGTTTGCTATTTTCGACTATCACATCATAGTATGAAGGACATTCGGGTACAAAAGAGAATTCAGACACTCGATGAATGACAAAGACACAATTTTATCTCATTTACCATTTCTATGCATCAAAACATTTTCTTCTGTGCATCTGGAATTCATTTTCCATTATGCGTTTCGTAAAGTACAGCTTTTACGAGAAAATTTCCGTCCTTTTAAATAGTATCGCAAAAAGGAAGAAAAAACTTTACATTTTAACGTAATCAATATACTTACATAATCTCGGTCAGCTGTCTCCCTCCCCAGTAATGCTGCAGAGTAGAAAATGACGGACTCCGAACAAAGTACAGCACGTTTCTGCCCATAGCGTGCAACGCTCTTATTCCACACCATGTCATATGGCAATGATGGAGCAAAGCTGTGTCCCTAGGGCTGTGGGAAACGGGCCGTATGGAGGATATTCCCTTGGTTCCCTGGTCCTTTTATAAGCTGCGTCTGTTAATCTTTTTCCCTAGCTTGTTCCACACGCAGAGATTTCTTTTTTAGCGTCTATATTTTGTTCGGATACATTTATGAGGATTTCTTTTTTAGTGTTCTTTGAATTTATTATCCTCTGAAGTATGCGTTCAAAAACAGAATTGCATCTTACGGAAGATTGCAAAGCAATATACTTTCGGAGAAGGAAAAGAAATAATAATCCCTCAGGAACGTTTACAGACTTTAGGAGTTAAGATGTTGTTAACATTTCAGAAGCATACAGATAATAAAAGCAGAAAATATAATACTTCAGGGAATACTAATTATAAAATATGAAATGTGAGCTGAAGAAAAGATAGACATAATCAACTGCTTTATTGCCTTTAAGAAAGATTATAAACGGGTTGTATTTTAATATCATAAGCTAAAAATATATTTGACATGCAGTGAATATGATAACACTTGGCGATTTCTTTCTTCAAAAAAATACATATTCAATACGCTTTTATGACCTTTGCACTGTTGTTAAATGACTACTATTAATGAGAAGATAAAGGAAAGTTGGCAGTTAACACAGTTTTACTACTAATTTACTGATTACAAAATCAAATAATACCTTCAAAGTGAAATAAAACTTAAAAGGACACGCATTCTTACCCCAAAATTGAAAAATGCAATTTGGTTCATAATATTCCATTCAGATATTTTCATCACTTTTTTTTAATATTTGCGTTGTAATTTTCGCTTGAAACACCTTTTGATTGCTAGTGGGGTGATTGTGATCTGATAATCACTCTTAACTATCTAAATTACCAGATATGTAAGAAGATTATGAGCCAGAAATAAAATTTACAAAAAAAAAGAAAAAAAACTAAATTTAAAATAACAAAATTTTTTTAAAACAAAACTCACGTTGCTTTCAGCACGATTAACTACGCACAGAACTGTTCCTCTGACACAGAAAGGCATCTCAAAGTTTTCTCTGTCAACTAAATCGTCACCTCCACATACACAGAGATGAAATCCCAAAGTCAATGCCTATAACAGCTGATGAAGTGTCTCCTGTCAACAAAAAGCGCTTCAATCAAAAGCCAACAAACGTCTGAGGTTCGATTTAGCATCAGCATGAGCTGCAGTTAAGAAGTCGCTCTGCTTAAACTCACATATGCGTAATTGTTATCCGGATAAACTTCTAGATTCAGCATATCACTGAAACGAAAGCAAGACGGAATAGGCTACAGTTAAAGTAGAAATGGACAGGATTGTAAGAATTGGAGGTTCCCTTCAGCCCACCTGGACACGAGTGTCCCTAAAGCACAAAAGAAGGGGCTCGTGAAATGGACAGGATATCAGATACCAGATTTCACCATACTAACAGCGCAGTTCAGTCCCAATTTTCAAGAATTTCCTAAGACTGTCTGAAGATCTCGCATCTCTTTTCTCCTACCCTCAACCTCTCGAAAGAACTTACAGCTCGCGTCTGTTTTGAATGTTTGAGTGCCCCCTTGCTACACAGACCCTATACGCATAACAAATATCCATGCATGCTCCAGGATTCGAAACCAGACCCATCGGTGCGACAGTCAGCTTCAATTACCACAATACCGGAGGGGCCGTAGATGGAATAAGGCTTTGCAATTTAGAGTATAAATGGTTAACAAAAGCAGATTAAATCTCACAGTACCATAAATCAATACGAATAAAAACTTTTAATGGTGTTAGCATTTAAACCTAGTCGAAGTTAATGTTTTCCTGTGGTTAGTGACTATTTTAAGAATTTCTGGAAATTCAATATGAGCCCATCCGTGGCCAATTCGTTAAAGCACCGAATGTTGGTAACTTCATCTTAGATTTGGTTCCCTACAGTGTGAAAGCCTGGGTGTAAAATATTCTTCTTAGTTTCCCAAAGTTAACATAAGTATAAGTTTATTCCCTTTAAAATGTACTCTGTGAAGTGTTCTTTCTTAGGCGTCAAATAATAAATGCTTCGCTGTTGAAAATTAACCATATGTTTATTATGCGTCTAGAGATACGACTTAATTAAGGATAAAACTGACTAGACAGAAACAATATACACGTTTTAATTTCACATTCCTGACAGTTAACAAAAACCCCATGTATAAGGAGCTTAAGGATACTAATTAATTCATCTTTACTTAATTACTTTATATACACACAGATCCAAAAAGAAAGTGCGGTAGATGTAATATGGATGTTAAAAAATATTTGTTTTCGTTACTGATCACACTTCCTCCACTTAGCATTAAAATTAAATTTGACAATTTAAATCCAAGCAGAAGTTTTATATTTACACATTTGAAGACAGAATTATCAGAAGAGAGGAAAACTATAGTGCTAAAACTTATAGTACGTTTATAGTTAGTTTAAATGAAAAATCAATGCTGCGAACGTCTTATAGATGGCGTTTAGTAGATCTTCTTTTCGTGCAACATTGCTTAAACGGTTTCCTGAGTTTAATAGACATCATATTTCCATAAATGTTGGATTTTATAGTGGAAAATTATACTGTTAATAATAATACTAAACTGTTACTGAGCGCCGCGTGAGATAACTACTGACCTGACTTGGTTTTAACATTCTTACAGAGTTAACAGCCATCCTGGCAGAAAGGATTATTTCTTCCATATATAAATATTACATGGGCAGACATGGCCTGTATATATGCACAGATATTTCAATTACAAGCATTGTCTTGTAAGTTACACGAGTTTCAATACTGTTTCTGAGATAATAACAATAAATTTGCACTTCAGGTACACATTGACTGGAGTTTCTATGTTATTTTTAACTGCTTTACAACATTAATTCTAACAAGTAAGTTCAAAATGGATATTAATAAGCTTACATTACGATAGTTTTTGCTCTTACAGTCCAATTACTATTCTACGGGGCGAGCTATTTTTTCTAATGTTGATTTTCAATTGCTATAATACTATTTGGCTTAGCCTGGGTAGGGAGTTACGTGACTCAGTTTTGGTACCTTATCTGATTTGCTTGGAATAGTTGCAACTGCTATTATAGTTGTAGTACTTATCAAGTGAGTATCTTTGTTACTGTTCAATTACTTGGGTATTACGGTTGTTAGAGATAACTACACTAATCTGTTACTCCGTTATCAACGAGTTTTCAGTTCACTTTTCAGTTAAGGCTTCTTCCCACCACTTTAGTTTGCTAATGAAATTATGTCGCAAAGTTCCAATTCTCAGGGTAGGGGAATTCTTAATACCTTTCTGAGCATAGCTGGATCACCTCCTCTATCTTACTCTTTGCCTACTTGTTACCGCAGGTATTCCTCCTCCCACTGCGGCCAGTATTCACTGCTTGGTGTTTTTAAATGCTATTTATCGGTGCGTGTGTAGTTGAAAAGGCAGTGATCTGCATCACCTATCGCACCACATTTGCATAATTCTGAGTTTCGTTTGCCGAATCTCTTAAGATAATGTAGGAAGGGACCATGACCAGTGCAGAAATGAGTTCGTGCGCCGCTGTGTGTTTTAACTGAGTATGAAACTTTTGGAAAAAACTTGTAAGTTCTCCTCCCTGTGCTTTCCCTTTCCCATCCTTTCTGCCATTCTTGTACAAGGCTACTGAGCATTAGTTTTTTAAATAAGACTGTGGCACACTTATTGAGTTTCCCTGTCTATTGCATTTGTCTGCTGCTCAGAAATGCGAATATATTTCCAACGGCAAACTCTTGCCGTTTATAGGCGTTGGTTGCTACTAAGGCCAGGAGCGTGAGTCTCTTTATATGAAGGCACCTAATAGGTGGGCCACCGTGGATGGATAATGGACAGATAATTTACATCCATGCATTCTCCGAGATTCGAAACTAGGCTCTTTGTTACAGTAGTCAGATTCACTAACCACTTCCCCGTCTAGTCGGCTCTTTCTCTCTTTATACATACATACATACATAATACAAAATACGTTAAAATAAATAAGCTTAAAATCTATCTCATATTCAATTCAGAACAAACCACATGTTCCCCTCATCAAAAAATCAGTAACACAGGGGCGAAATGCATGATAAGTGCAAGAAAAGCCAAAGCCAAAAATTAAAAAAAGAAATTTACGTCTTTCCATGCATGTCATAGGGGAAGAGGTGTTCGCAAAAAAAGATTTACTTTGGGTTGGCTTATTTGATTATGATAAAACACGTAATGGCTATCTGGCTAAGGGAAAGGATACCTTCGTGTAGGAATTTCTAAGCGAAACTTATTCTCATACACGTTACTCATGAGTAAACCACGAAAACATTCATGTAGGCAACCACGTTCAGGAGTCGAACCCAGGACCGAACTACCAGTGTTCAGTGACTGCTCAGATACAGGTAGACCTTAAGCAACGCAAAAAATTAATGCCTCAACCGATTTCTGAACAACCAATGCACAAATTAAAGTTTAATTCTTAAAATAGCCTCAGAAAACTAATCAAAGTGATCTGCATCTTTATCAGTCCAACCCTTACAGGCCATAGTAAATAGTGCAAAAAATTTCAAAATTATAGCACCAAAATCATAAATAAGCTTAAAAATGCATAAATTTTCTTTTTTTATAAATTTTTAAAATTTTGAGCAGTTGGAGTCTAGAAAACAAATATGTAAATACAAGCATTTTTTTATTTTTGAGCAAACTGAGTTTAAAAAACAAACATGTAAGTACAAGCAATCCAACAAATGACAAGTATATAATAAATGAAAGTTTGAAACCATACAGGTCGCAGTATTTTTTTTCCTTTGCAAGATTATAGCATTAAAATTATAATTAAGTAAAAAAGGTTAAACAAATCTAATAAAAATTATTTTTTATTGTATCGAAGCGTACCGAATCCCAAACGCAAAACATGCAAACAGAACATGTACTAAGTAATGAAATTTACATTACTAGCACATGGCTAGGCTTAACAATGGTAATTTGCTACTGGGGAGGTCGAATTAATATATTTTCATTTCAAAACTTTTGTTGCTCTAACGTTACGGATTTTAAGAACTAACTCTTTTTTTATTTTTACTGTATTTTTTTATCAAATTTTCGTTTGATTTTGGGGGGGAGAGGAGAATAAAATTTTTATTTTTCACATATTGGATGGCTTCTGGATACATTATTTTTGACCCAGTTAGCTCTAATAACAAACAATTTTTATTAGATTTTTTAAGCTTTTTTGCTTATTTATAATTTTGACGCTATAATTTCGAAAAAAAAAATTTACTCCGGCATGTATGTTTTCAAATTTTCATTTATTGCATTTTTTCATATAATGGATTGCTTGTATTTACATGTTTGTTTTTTTGACTCGGTCTGCTAAAAGTAAAGTTTAAAAAAATTAAGCTTTTTTAAGCTTAATTTTAATGCTGTAATTTTGCAATATTTCGCACTACTTATTGCTGCCTGTATGGGTTGGGCTGATAAAGACACAGATTACTTTGATTAATTTTCTGAGATTGTTTTAAGCATGAAACGTTTTCGCTCCACTCAAGTCCTGCAGGTCGCCTCAAAGTGTGCTCCTAGTCGGCGAGGGGGTGTACCTGTGCTGAACGGACGAAGTGCGTCGGGAGAGTAATCTCCTGGAAGGGTCACGGAAGGCATGAAGGCCGTTCCATTATGCTCAGCTAAGACCTGCAGGCAATGGCGCAAAGACAGACCTTCTTCTCTTCCTTATGGTTTTGTTGACTACCGCAGATGATACTGCATCGTCCGTCGCGCAGAATAATCAGGGACGGGTTGGGAGTTTATGCAGGGGGCCCCGTTCAAAAAGTAATGTACAGTCTCCTTATAAGCTAAAAACCCTGCAAATCCAACAGTGCAACATAAATAGACTCTCAACAAGAGCTACTAGAGTCAAACTTGAACAAATTTTAGATATTGCAAATACCCACGATGTACAAGTTATTGCAATCTAAGAAACGAAGTTATATACGACTTGAAAATTAAAGGTTACAACATTTTTCGACTTGACAGACCCTCCGGGAGAGGAGGAGGTCTGGCGTTTCTCATAAGAGGTATCAACTGCAAGAGCATTGATTTCGTGATTCATAGTTCTAACCTTGAGATTCAAGGCATAGTTGTCACATGGAGAGGCAAATCGTTTCATATCTACAATGTATACCACCCCCCTAACCAATCTCGACTTCCTGCAGGCCTTTCGTTGGCTCTGAAAGACTACACGCTCATTTTAAGTGACCTCAATACCAAACACCTCTTCTGGGGTTGTTCTTCAAGCAATGGCAGAGCAGAAGAGCTGCTGCATATAATAGATGACACTGGGTTTATGATACTCAATAACGGTACCCCTACGCATGCTTCCAATAGCTATTATAATCCCACACAGGCGTTAGAAATTTCTCTGGTCAGTTCAAAAATCTGTCAATTATGCAAATGGACGGTTATGGACTCTATTGGGAGTGCCCACCTACCTATTTTAATTAAAACAAGGGAAAACAGCGCACTCAAATTATCAGAGAATCTTTCTGGAACTTTGCTAAGGCTGACTGGAACTCTTTCCAGCAATCTGTTGATAACTACATTAATACAGAGTGTTTGACCGATGATGTAAATGCTAACTGGCTTAAATTTAAAGAAATAATACTATATAATGTCAAGATGTATATTCCTAGGGGTAACATAAAACACTGTGTGCCATTCTTCATTCATAAAGATCCATTTTTGGAACTCCTTTTAACGAAGAGAAAGCTCTTGTTGCAGGATCATACCAATAAAGATAATAATTTTAGATCTAAAGTCGAGCTAAATCAAATAAATGCTAACATCAAGCTTGCTTACGCACAACTTAGGCAAACTAAATGGAGAGAGCTATGTAATAAGCTTGATGCTAGAGTGCCGGAATTATATTTGCCGGAATCTCTGAATTTGCAACAGAACATAAATTGACTTTAAATCCAACTAAATCAATAGTGATCTATAATATATAACAATCTATAATATATAAATCAATAGTGATAATAACAATTTCACAATATTGTGTTAGACATTTAATTACGAAAGCCTTATTTTTACGCTGTTGTGATCAGGTGTAAACGTAAAAAGGGCATTTTTTAAACACTTGGCAGATTTTTGTATAGATATGGGATAGAATAGAAGTAGTAGAGTTGCACATATTGTATAGAATATAATAATACAAAGTGCTTTTGTTTTCTTTCTCCCCCCCCCTTTTTGATGCGAAGCATAGTTAGCAAATTAATTTGATATTCTTTAAATACTGCGAATAAGAGCTATTTCTCCTTCTTCTGTGAATAGAAGGATTTCAGCCTGTACTTAATTCACTATTGTACCTACTATTTGTGGTCTTGAATGCAATAATTAACAATTTTATTCTGATTTGTAATTCAAATAAGTAAGTAAGACTCTTCTATTATAATATGTTAGTTTAAAATAGGCACTTAAATGCTAGAGCAACACTTCCCTCATTGTGTGTGTCGTCTTCATCGTGCAGAGGGGATTAGAGGATTTTATCAAATTGGAGGATTCGACCATTTTCCCGCAACAATTGTTGCCATGGTTATGAGTCATGGTTTTGGGAGAGGAAATGGCCTTGAAGTGTCTATTCTAACGTCGACTATAAATTCAGGAGAATTTTAGCCATTTTGAATACGATAATCATGACCAAAGGAAGGTTTCAAGGGCATTAAGTGCTTAGAATGCAGGTCCTAGTACGTAAATCTTCAATGCAAGAACATAGTCGGACAGTTTTCCTTTTTATTAAATATTTTAAACTTTAGATTCTTATCTATGTAAAACATACATGCCATTGTCAAATATAAGATTAGACTAAAGTCACTTTTAGTCGGGAATGGATAGGATTTATGAGAGAGTTAAAAAAGAAATCCTCCAGGAAATAAACTCCATATTGAGGTTAATTTTTGGCTAAATTAATGTTTACTTTCATACTATAATTTTAAAAATAAAATACTATACTTGTTATAGTCAACGTAATTTGCTGCTGGAATGATTAAATAAGAAAATATTACGCTAACTGTGCATTTTTATAATTAAAATTATAAGATAGAAGCACAAAGTTTGATCAATATTAGATGATCCTTTTCCAAATGGTTATGCATACCTTTCTACTTTGGGCAATTAAAAAATACTATTTTTTATCAGAACGATGGAAAACAAATGAAGTACAGGAACATTCAAAGAAATTATTCAGTATGTAAAGTTAGGGGAACTTGTTATTCTAGAAAGATCTGAAATACATCCATGACATTTGCATTATTCATGAGTTCGGAATTCGCATGTAAATGATTAAAACTCTTGAAAACTTTCATGGAAGCTTTAGAGAATACGTCAGAATATTTATTGTTAGATCTTTACTTTAAAAACAATATTTGCTTCTTAAACTAATTCTAAGACCTCTTTAGAATTAAGATTAAACTCTTGATTTTTACTCTTTTACTCGCAATAAAACGAAAACTCAAAATATAGAGTAATAAAGCAAAGTTCGACGTTTTTAACATAGAAAAAAATATTAGCTGACAAAAACACTTTATTGGATCATTTTCAAGAAACTAATAATATTGGGAATGGGGAAATGGAAATTTAGTCTTTAATACTTCAAAATAAAATACTAACGATAAAATGAATCAAATGTCTTCGTAGCCATGATTTTCTCATTCACATTATGATAATATAATTGAATATTTTAAAATATCTAGGATAAACATCTAGATATCATCTTTAAAATCATCATCATCTTTAAAATATCTAGGATAAATATCTAGGATAACTATATATATATATATATATATATATACTTCTTTTTATATGTATTCATCCAACCTTTCAATCACTGAAATATTTCGTCCTAAAATTACAGTAGCCAGAAAATGATTAAACATCAATAAAATTCACTTTAAATTACAGCGTTTATCAAAACCCCTGTCAGTTTCAAGGGATACAGGCACAGGATTTATTTTTTTTCAAGTAGCAAAAAAGAATCTGCTGCTACTAACGAATTATGACTCTTTCATGTGAGGGAGGCAATAATTTTGTTTTTCTCATTTAGAAATGCAAATATTTGCTTCAGAAAAAATATGATTTTTTTTCCAACTGTAAATTATGTCTAGCTCTGTGAATTGTCAAGTGTATGTTATCTTGTTAAGCAATGTTGATTTTTTTCCGTAATACAAAATTATATTTCAAAATAAACAATCAATTATAAAATCGTTTTCGGAGATCGTCTACCTCGGACACAAAAGTATTTTGTTCCTTCTTTCAATTAAAACATGGGTTTTAAAATACTGATATAAATGGCAACACGTTTAAAATAATATCTAAATTTTAAAACTACTTATCTACAGAAGTAAATTAATATTTACAAATAAATGGCAACAAATACGTAATACAGTGGTAAATTAAATACCTTGTGTTAAATGGCACGACATGTTATATTCTATACCAATATTTTTCTAATATTTGCTTCAAGATATTAGCAAAAACTATGTTAAAAATAAAATGCTTTTATAGGCATAACATTAGCATTACAAAATTGTTGGAAAATTCTTAAAAAATCACAAAATCGTGACTTAATATTTTTGTCATAATGAGGAAGAAAATAGTGAACACAAAAATCTCGGGGAACTTTATATGTTTGGAGAGTTGAAAAAAACTTTGAATGATATATTTGGAAACATACGATATATTAAAATAAGATGCCTAAAGATTAAGTCCCTTTCCACGTACATTTGTGAGTAATCTATTAATACAAAATTTTATAAGATTACTGGACCCGAAAAGACTTCCTCTAAATTAAATGACGCATTACCAGGGAAGTTAATTACCTGTGAAAAACAAATCACTTAAAATCATTCATTGACTTTAAAATGAAGCTAACGCTCAGACAAAAAAAAATGCACTTGGTATTCACGAAATGCATCCACTGTTTTATTTTTCAAAATTAAAATCCTGTGGATCGTAACAAACGCATAATAAAAGCGGAATACAAAAACCAAAATGTCTGTTTTTTATTATTATTTCTTTTCTACTGTACTGCAGCTATCGTTCATTAGCCTTGTACTTCTTTGCAAATAAAATTGATTGTCGCGAATTTCTTTTAGTTGTAGCATGGACAATGAATAGGAAAGGTTACTTCCAAACATTTTCGCTGCTCCTTCTCATCAGAGCCCTCTTTGTCTTTCCACGATTCATTTACCAGCGCAAGAGGTTACACATCATCAAACAAGAGCTCAGTTTTTTGCGCAAACGGAAAAGCGAATATCTAGCCACTGCCATCTAATGCTAAAAGTTTGAAGCTCATTTTCGTAACAATTTCTGGTACTGTGCCGCAAATCATTTTTACATTTTTTACTTTCACACGAATTGTAGAGCTGAAGAATGTAAATTTAATATTCATAAATTACTTCAGGATATTAAATTGATTCATAAGCATATTTTTGTGCGTTGCTTAATTTTGTAGTTTATAATTCCTTTTACACATTTTCAAACGAAATTTTTTAAACAAATTAAGGAGTGTATACGATTTCAGACACTTGGGATTTTTAAAATAATTTTGAAATGATTATTTTTAACCAATTAAAAAGTACACATGATTTTAGACATTTAGAAATATTGAAGTAACATGGAAAGTATTTAAAACGATCCTTTAAATCAATATTTGCGTTTAGAATTACAGAGAACGAAATGAAAAAAGTTACTTACTTAGAAAGTCTAATTCAAGGAATAAATCAAAATTGCTTACTCAAACACAAAGCGAAGAAGAGTTAAATCAAAATTTCTTACTTAGACAAAAAGCAAAGAATATCAATTTTAAATGTTAAGTTTCAAAATTATGGGAAATATTACAGTAAGGGTAGTCATTTTGTTTTAATTTCGACAAACATGATAACATTTACTTAGGTCCGATTATCTTTTACGCCAGCTTATGTATGAATACAAAATTTAGAACATGAGGAGAAAAACAAACTTTCTTAGAAATTATTCTAATACGTTGAAAACAAAACAGGGGGAAGAAAGTACGAGAAGCGGAAAATGTGAGAGAAAATATGGTATTAATTTTTTAGAAGTATTTCAAAGATAATTCAAAAATCAAGAAATCTGCATGTAAATATATACACTGCTTTGTAACTTTTTCTACTAGGTTCCTTTTTTTATTTAACAAACGTGTTGCAACAGAAGTCTTATTGATTGTACATCATAAACTTTAGTTATTTCATTAATATTACAAACGCACTTATTATACAAGTGTTCTAAGTTCATAACATTTGCTATACAAGTGTTTATTGAAAAAAATTGTTTTTTCATCTCTATAAGTGCCGCAAAGACTAATTTAGTATTAAAGGATCTTAACAGAGAATCAGACGAAACCCAGTTCATTAATTTAATTCTAGTTACTATATTAATTGTCATAAATCAGCTAAATATTTAAATAGCTATATACAAAAATCAAAATATTAGTCAATAAATTTATTCTATTATTTAAATCTAATTAATTCCCCACCCCTTCGTTCCTTTGAGTCGAAAGTTCTGAAATGCCAAGCTAGTATAACCAGAACCGAGCAATTTTCACATTAAGATCTCGACTCTGTTTATGTTTCATGAGCTAACATATTCAGTGTTAGGAAAGGTCATAAAAATGCCCAGGCCGAAAGTATAACACTTCCAAAAAACCAAATAGCGTACCGAAACATTTGCGAAAAGTAAAAATATAAAGCAGCATAAGGAAGTTTAGATTCTCATGTCATCAGATGGGAAGTCCAGAAGCTTTATGCTTTCTGGAATCACGTCATAAAAAGCACATGTGACGCCCTTCAAGTTTTCACTGATGGATAAGGAGCTATCTTACCTAATGGAATGGTCTGAAGTGCCTTTTCCCTTTAGCCTATTGCCCAGACCAGTGGCCGATTGTCTGGATTCGGTTGGTTTTTTTAGACACTGGAGGACATTGATCGAATGTTATGGTAAGTGCACTACTGAATGAAGGAGCGATGATAGGTACGCCGATATAAACAGCAGCTAGAAAACTTAGAATAAGGGGACAATCATCTACATTTGCTTCTCCGGAGAGGAAATGAGGTTGTTGGTTTTTTTTACCTCGTTTGAATGAGAAAACTTTGTTTTACTTTGTTTACTTTCTTCTCACTTCTCTCACGTAACCTTTTAGTATATTTAGGTAGTATTAATTACGAAGTGATATAATTTAGATTAATTTTAAGGCTAGGCTTCTTTTAAAGTTTTTGATGGTTTTTTCACCTCCTTTTGAATGAGAAAACTTTGTTTTACTTTGTTTACCTTGTTCTCACTTCTGTCATGCTTTAAGTAATCTTTAGTTTATTTAGATAATCTTAGTTTATTTAGGTAGTATTAATTATGAAGTGATATAGTTCAGATTAATTTTAAGGCTAGGCTTCTTTTAAGGTTTTTGTGCCTGAAGAGTTTCAAGGCAACCTTCCGTGTCAATTTGAGGTACACGTAATCCATCTACCTTTGGGCAATAAAAATTCATTTCCATAAATTTGAACAATTGAAACGTAAAATTTCAAATATAAGATAATTATATTACTTTTAAATAGTTAATCGAATTAGTAATTACTAAAATGCAATTACCATTTATGTGTCATATGTGCTAGTTTTAGTCTAAAATTTTAATTAAAGTAGATATAATTTTATACGTTTTTCAAATCAATCCAAAAAGCAGGAAAATTTAAAACTGAACGAGTAACAATCTTCCGGCTACAAATAGCAAGCAAAAACATGACGAAGCACGAGGTTGGTACTTAAATTACAGGAATCGTATGTAAAAACAATAAAAACCTGATAAAGTAGCTGCAAAAATCAAAATAATCTACTTCTAGATGCTGTAGATATATGTTTGTGAGTTAGCAAGCATATAATTAAAAAACTTACATATTTCTCACTTTTTAATGAAATTTTTGTGAACCACACCGTATAGGAAAATCGTTTGACTGTTCGTTACACTTTATTGAGCTAATAAATACAAAACTTTCAGAAGCTTCACGTGCAAGAATTTGAGGAGATATCAGCAATTATTATGTTCATTAGAAAAGTTACAAAGTTAGTCTCAAATAGTGTTTTACAAACAAGGGAACTATTATAATCGTCTAAACGAATGGTTTTTGTTTTGTAGGCTCTCTCTAAACCTGACCAAAATCTACACAAAATCCTTTATTGTAAAGCCTTGGAATTTTATGAAGTCAAGTTATTTGTTCTTTTATAGCTCCGCTAAGTAATTCTTACACTCACTGAACATTTGGATTGGTAAGGACTTAATACAGAATCAGACTTACATTTTCATGCCTTCCCAATGCTAGTTTTCATAATATTCTGTAACTTAGTACCAAGTTAGTTTATTTTTCTAACATATTTAAAACTCTCTTAATTTTACTGCTGGAAGTACACGTCGAGGGTCGGTATTTAAGGAATAAAGTTTGTAACTTTTATTTTCGAACAACTTGTAAATATAAACATGTTATCTGTAGTAAAAATTATTTATATGTAGTAAAAATACTTAAATATTTTTTAATTTCTTATGTAATTAAAATTGTGTTAATTTCTGTAGGTTATGAGAAATATTAATTATAATTATTCTGGTGTAAAAGTGATAACCAAAATTTTGAATATTAATTTTATCAGCGATGAACCGCGAATAAGAATGAAGAAGTCCAACTATCCAGTAAGGATTAAGGCGTGTGATTAAGAGTACATCACGTCGTTTCCGCAATAACCCGAATGATAGGGATAAAATATGTGACCTACAGAGGATAGCAAAATAATGTACTTACCCCAGACGTTGTGATAGTTGAAGAAGAAAATACAAGTTAATCATCTACAATTCATTCTATTTATTTTTCCTATCAAAAATTTTACTGCTGAACTCACTCAAATAGAACAAGAAAATTAAATAATCAGATCATAACTATAGTCCTACTGTAAATGCAGAACGTCCATTCGTTTAACGATACACTTGCAGAGCAAATCGATTTGCATCGCTTTCTATAAATCACAAAAAACCTTGTATCGAAAATATATGTAGAGCAGCAATAAACTTATCTTGAAATTTCTTCTGATTTTGAGGCTTCTACCAGTGAATTAATTTTGAGCAGTGCACCACGTGGCGATAGACAATGGATGAGTCTTAAATTGCACAATGAGATCGTTCATGATTCTTGCTTAAAAAATATCATTCCATGCTGGATGAATTTTCAGAAACTGCATGTAGAATGAATATATTCAATAAAAAAAA
>KK115481.1:742981-846608 GCA_000611955.2 Stegodyphus mimosarum
AATTAGAAAGGAATGCTGAAAAATAATTTGCGCATGAACCAAATACAAAGGAAGTAACCACAAAATACCATAATTATAATACGTCATTTACAGAATAAAAACTATAGAATAATAACTTCGTAATTGAGGCTAACAGTTTTAAAGAAATGATTCCTTGCATATTCCCGTTCGTGGTTAAACACATGAGTGATATTATGAAACTAATAACTAAGTATTCTAAGAATTAGTAGTCATCGTTCTTAAGCATTATATAAAAGTCTTTGTACCAATCAGTACTTGTCATGTTCTTTGTTTATTCTAATTTCTAATTTTAATTTTTGAATACGTCCAGAAAACAATTTGCAGATATGCAGTTTAACACTAAATAGAGATAAGCAAAACGAGAGCGGGTATACAGATTGTAACAGAAATAACAACATAAAATAATATAGGATAAGTTTTATGGTCAAAATTAGGCATCAGATCTTTTAATATTCTCTCAATACATTAAATGATACAAATGTGTATGTGGTTCGTATGTGACTTCTCTTGCAGTGTTCACTGTTTTCAGTTTTAAAGAGATGGAAACAAGCTTATCGTAAATGTTAATTCAAACTTAGAACTAAAACATTAAGTGTAATAGGTTATTAGAATATACGAGTAATGCAGACGTCACAGTATGAAATTTAGAGTAGAATGTAATTGAAGGAATTTTAAATCGGTATGGATTATGAGTTAATAATTACGCTTTATTTATCACTTTTGCTTTATGTATAATTTCCAGTTGCTCAAGGGTTCCATGGTTGACTCTATGCAACCTTAACTTGTTCGTTTTTTCTCAATTGCTGACTTTTATATTTCTCATATTATTAGGTTAATACATATTAAAAATGAAAAAAGAGGTTATTTAATGGGAAGATCATTCTGTAATACAAACAGATTTCAATTTTAATCTTATTCTGCGCTTAGCATTGAAGAAAGCATTTTTATGTAATTTGTTGGTTTTGTTTAAAGATTTAAACGCAGGTATTAAGTAGTGCATGTTATACTTACGTGTCGTCGAATTACACTTTAAGTTTGAATTTGCATTATCATCAAAAAAACTCATAATAAATCTTAGTAATTTATTTCTTAGTTTATACAATCCTTTAGGCGGAAAGTTTCAATAAGGTTTCAGAAGAAAATAATTAGCTCATCTCATCATGATGCCCAGAAGCGGCAAAGCAGTGAACGCCGCTGAACTCTGGTAGTTTAGGCCGGAGTTCGAGTCCCGCGAACGATGCACATGTATGTTTGTGCATCGTTCGCGGTTTGACTGCATGGGCGATTTCGTGGATTTCTCCATGTGTAAAATGTATACGAGACAGTTTCCTTTAAAAAGTCCTCCATGGGCAATACTCCTTAGGGTCTTATGGTAGAGCCCATAATAAATAGAAATCTCATCACGCTGCATTACTGGCCTAGTGTATTCGAACAGAGAACAGTTCTACATTTTTATGGTGAAATTCATGAAATAAATATAATAATATTACCAAGTAATAAAATACATGTAAATGTTTGCTCATTTTACGCATGTAAAAGCGGAGTTATAACTTGAGATTTTTTATTTGAATTTGTGTATACATTTACATTGTTGATCTAGTTTGGTGGTTCTCATACAAAACAGCTTTTAAGCAAAGATAATTGTTTCTTTTAAATTACAGCGAAAGTTAAAAAATAATTTTTTTCCAACAGTTTTCTCGCATTGCTCGCCATGCTTTTATGGTGATTTTCACAAACGTACATGTGGACGAAAATAGTTTTACTTCTGCGTTGCACCTAAAATGTGTAAACTGCAACGTGCTAAATTAGTTTTCACAGAAAATATTTTGAGAATATATGATTTCTTAATTTCAGAACTGAGAATTTGTGATTTCTTAATTTCAGAAATTCATAGCTGATTAAACATTTTGATCAGAAAAAAATTCAAACTTGCCTTCGAGTTTATTTTTGATTCTTTACATTCAAATAAATTAAAAATTTGTAATATTTTTGCAGGTAAAGATTATTAATCAAATCTAAGATATTTTAATACAAATATATCTTCTAGGAACTAAAAAAATACCCCAGAATGTTGTCAAGTAATAACAAATTTCTTCGGAACGTTTAGTGGAAAATTTCCCTTTTAGGTATATGAGACTTTACTCATAAAATTTAAGAAACGTTTGAAAACTACTGCTTTATTTTAGTGTTAGTTATGAAGCTGTATCTTGTTAAAATATACAGAAAAGTTTGAGGAAGCGTTAGAAAAGCAACTGAGCCCTAATATATTTGCAAACTGGTACAAGAAAGGAATTTGTATCATTTTAAACGCATTTAAAGCTAAATATTATGCTTAAAAATCAAATATTTTTTGGTTTAATATATTTATAATTTAACATGGCATACTGCAACAAAGTTTGGAAAATGAGTCTGAACAAAATCTGAATATAAGTAGTGCACAAAGAAACACCTGCTTATTTGAATGAATCTTTTGAGTAAAACAACTGGTGACCTATATTTTGAAATTAAGAATATTCAGCTTAAAAATGAGCATTTGAAAAATGATTAAGGAAAAGTGTAAATCTGTTGTCACAAGAAATTATCGACAGGACTTATAAGTTCCACAGGAAGAGTTTAGCCTTCGTTATTGAATATGTCATACCTTTCCCATTTAAAATCCATAGTCCACTTACTGCTAATTAATAATATAATTAGTTGTATATTTTGGATTTTCTCTCTATCCTTATTATGTTTAATTTCTTAGTGTTTTACATTTTCCTATCTTTTTTGCCCCTTTAAAATTTTGAAATAAAGCAAGCTTTCATTTTGGTTCAAATAAGAGATTAACTAATCCAAAATATAGATGTTTAACAGTGTTTAATCCTATAATACCACAAAATATTGCAAATTTATATATGCGCGCTTTCACCTTTTATGTAGATGTGTAACTGAATAAGTTATTTTTTAATTTAAAGAAAAATTGAAGAAAGCTTTGTTTATTCTATACCATGCTACAACTATCTTTACAACATCGAACCTGGTATCAAACGAAGCATACCTATTACTCACTGTTTAAAGAACTCAAAGGCTTAAAGAATCAAATCAAAGGCCTTAAGAATTCAGAAAATGTAGGAATATTTTCAGGTTTTGAAGACAATAGTTATTTTTGAATTACGCAAATATCCTTTCTTGGGCAATGTTTTTCGTTAATCTAAAAATGAAACTACATTTACCTGGTTTCAAAAATGTACATCAATCAGGCAAATATTTCATTCATAGGTCATAGAAATAGTACCGCTTAACAAATGACACTGCTATATATATATATATATATATATATAAAAAAATAGTAATATATATATATGTGTGTGTGTATTATTATCATCAATAAATCTTATAGATGATAATAAAGCTTTCTTCTTCTCTAAAATAATCCTAATTTCCCACATGATAAATTCTGACAAGCGTAGACATTGAGATTTACACCTACGAATCAAATGACATGAAGTGATCATGACTTCTAAAGAGCCTCTTTCATAAAGGGGGAAAATTCAGCAAGTATATTGCAACATCACCCATGTTGGCTACCGAAGTATTTGTATTGCTTCTTATTAATAAAACTCAAAGGTATGAAGCGATGGGGTGGTAGAAACTGTCTGAACATTTTTTTCATACAGGAAAGGCAAATGCGTGGTATCTTTAGAAAACTGAAATTTACTCCAAACTTACAGAATTTCAAATGCATGTTACTTTTGAAACGAAATATGCATTTAAAATAGCTCCAAACAATGGAACTTTTTACTGTAGAATGAAGGGAATTTTCTAATATAAAAATTCAGACTCAGAATAGTACTAAATTTGCATTAATTATGCCATGTAATTGAGCAATGTCTGAAAATATGTACATATTTTAGTAATCAGGCAATAGGCTACGTACAACACATAGTCTCATTGCAAGAGAAAAGATTTTGAGATTTTTCAAGAACAAAAATGATTTTGTACAAAGTCTTCTGCTAATGTTTTTTTTCTATAATACCCAAAGTTTAAGAAAAAAATTACATTCGTATTTTTATGCAAGATAAAATACATCATTTCAAAACAGAATAAAGCATAGAATAAGTTTGTGTTAATCTTTCATGTATAATTTCATTTTCGGAGGGCATGTATTAAAATTTGTAAGACTGCGCGGGGGGGGTAGAGAGAGAAGACTAGAAATGACATGATTACAAGTAAGTTTTTTTCAAGTGTTACTATAGACATTTATATGCCATAAGTACATATCATAAACTTATATCGAAGCGTTTCTCGAGCTTCCTTTCCCTGCTACTGCGATACCCCGCAAATGAAGTGAGTATTATTATTTTTTTCCCAAAACTGAAAGTAAATTTCTGTGATTTCGTCGAACAAGTAAATTTTTTTGTTATTTATTATTCATAAAGAATGCTTAAATATATAAAAGTATATATAAGGTATTTTCTCCGTCTTTTCTTCATGCCTCCGTGGTGTAACTGGAAGCAAGCTCGGCGAGTATTCGGGAGGTTCGGAGTTCGAATCCAGTGTACGAACGTGCAGTCCCTGCACATTTTTTATGCTCTTTCATAGATATAATGTCTCTATAAGATATTTTCTTAAAATAATTTAACCGATCAAAGTTTTACTAAGCTAAAATTTTCTAAACTTTTGTAACTGCTTGGATAAAATTGGCATAGTATTTTACGATAAATTTTAATCATGGTTTATATAAGTAGTAATAACCACTCCTGACTTTCACTTGCGTATTTCTAAGTTTTTCACTTACGTAATTTCTTTAAATTTAATAGAACCAACCTTTACAGTGCATCTATCGACTGAAGTCTATTAACCGAGCTGACAATCATTTTAAAGAAACAGTTGGGGGAATGTAATAACAGTGAAAAATTGGTGTAGCTAGAATCACTAATACTCGTGAATTTTTTGTGTTTTTTTATCCTCAGTGGACCATTTAACTGCCTTTCTATTGTGCGTTAAGGAAAAAAATGTGGTCCACGTTTGTTAAAAATGAAAGCAATGCTAATTGACAATTAATTCGTTTCAAAGGGTAAAAGAATGACGTTTCTGAATGGATAAATGCAGAAAATAGCGAGCTAAACTTTCAAGTTTTGAGTTATTGAGAAATGATTAACGACATAAATCCAGAGAACAATAAAAACTACAGTGATACTGAGGATGAGATGAAACTAAAATTTTGAAATTAGGCGTGCTTAACTCTCGCTTTTGGTTCGTTTGACTATGGCAAAACGCAGAAGGGTTCTCTGCCTAAAATCAGGGATTCCTTCGCAGAAGGCCTTTTTAGAACATTTTGCTCACATATACATTACATTGTGGGAAAAACTATAAAATTTCCGTACACTAAAGTGGAATATTTCCATATAATATCTATGTGGGGAAAATTATAAGTTTCTAAATTCCCATAAAATGTTTCCATATATCCAGCCCAGTCGCCTGTACTTGAACACGAATTGCAAAACCATTTATCAGTGGTTTTACCACTAATCTACTATAATAGGCTCTGAAGCCTTGAGTAAAGCTTTAATATTTAACGTAACGTCCTGATTGCTTCTCCGTTTGAAATTATGTTGATCAAAACTAGCATGATCTTGCTTAAAAATCGTTAACTTAAATTTTCAAAACAATTAACTCAAAACTAATTTGAAAAACTTTAACAATCTGCGTAAGTTTTGATGAAGCTTGTTTATTCCAGCTTTCTTTCGAGAGTATTTTTGTCACGAATAAAACCTTGTATTTATTATTTGTTAACTGAGAAGGGAAATGTTATCTAGTAGAAGATTTGTTTTTAATATTTATAGCTCTATTTTAGCATTTATTTTTAGAATTTCGAATAAACACTTCCAGAAAACTTTGAAGAGAAACTGATGTGATTTAAAATTCTATCTATTCTATCTCTATTAGCCAAGTTTTCGATAATCCGAGGTGATTACGATTCCAGTTATCTCGAATAATCGAGATCTTACCGCATTTAAATAAGTTATAAAATACTTACTCAAACAGGATACAACTATTTTGATTGCTTGCTTAAATACTCATAAATATGTAATTGGTTATAAATATTATGGACTATGAGTCATATGTAGACATATCTGTTTCGATTTTAACTTCAATACTGCTAACATTATACGATATGCATAATTTTATATATTAACGATATATAAAAGTAAACAACAATAAAGTACATTTCTGACCTTTCTACATATTATATTTAGGAAAAAAATCCTATAATTCAATCTATTTCAAAACTAGAAACTAAATTATATTACTCCACTTTGAAAAAACTATAAACTAAATTATATTCCCCCATTTTTAATGTTGATACTATTCACAAAATGGTTCGAGAGTAATAAAAAAGCTGTTGTTCAGTATATTTTTTAAGATAAATTTATCGATTTTTGTTTATTTCAAAAGAGAATTCGAAAAATTAATCATTTTATTCCATTGCGAAAATATTTGAGAAATCTTTTGACAACATGTAATTGATTTTAACTAGAAATAATGCCTAAACTTACACGTTTTCCTATAGAAAATTGATTTTCTTGAAGATCAGAATTCTCTAAAAATATGCATCTTCCCTTAAGTTCTAGTACTCACATTTTCAAACTAAAGACCATTTTTCATCTATCTTTGCTTCCACCACACAACTCCTATTTTAAACGAACGTTAAACAGACTGTGCCAGCCCCCATCCGTAGTTTTTAGACATACTTACTACTTGCTTCACATAAGGCATCTATATCCGCATACTCCATCAACGCTAACACCTGGCAGGTCTCAAGGCCCCTATTTTACAGTACTGATTCATCTATCAAGCTTCTATCTATATATAAACTCGCTGCACCTCATTTTTTATAATTTTCCATAAAAATATCTACTGTTTTATCAAGAAAAGTGCATTTTACCCTGAAGTTTGACTTATATGGAAGCATCATGCATTGTGTAAAATGTTGAAAAGGAAGATTTATCTTTTCGAAGTCAATGAAATCATGCTGCGTATTGATTATATTTTCCAGTCAGAAATTTTAATGTATGAATTATTCTAAAGCTGAGTGTTATGTTATACAAAATCTGAAACGAACCAAAACTTTACTCATGTTCAGATTCAGTCCAACAGTTTAGAAACAGTTGAATTCAATTTATTCACTTAAGAAATCCTCATTGCTAAACTTAAAGAGGAGGACAGATTGAGCATATTTAATTGCTAAGAATATTTAATCTCTGAACAAAAGATTTAAAAAAATCTTTTGTTAAAGGATGATGGGGAAGATATGAGGAATATGGTAACACATTTAAATGTAATATTTTTTTTTTTTTTTGTAGAAACTGGCAGCACATAATCATTTTCAGCCATTTTGGTTTAACATAAGAAGTGATTTCTAATTGTGGAAAATTTAACTTTCATAAAAGTAGTTATTGTTGAAAGCACAGTTTTCAATCATATGCAGTTTAAGAAATCTAGTTGGGTATTATTTTAAAACATGCCTTATTACTGTACTAAAATAATTTGTAAAATAAATTAGTTTTCTTTATTTACTGTCAGAAATGGATTGTTGCTTTTAGACATTAGGTAGTTTTTGAAAGCATTAGAGATGAAAATAAGCAATGCCCTCGCCGGGTTACGAACCACGGACCTCTCGAATACACGCTGAGCGTGCTGACCACTACACCACGGAGGCATGTTAAGAAGGCGGGATAAATACCTTATATACTCCCCTTTTTAAAGGGCGATTAGGGATTAGTGGACCCAATCACCAAAACCTGATGGTGGAGAATCATCATCTACTAAACGTTTAGTGCGCGCGCCACTGCAGAGTCATTAGGTGTTTCTTGAAAGCAGCCACTGCAGTCCCTCGCCGGGACTCGAACCACGGACCTCTCAACTATGCGCTGAGCCTGCTGACCACTACACCCCGAAGGCATGCTAAGAAGGCGGGAGAAGTACATTATAGTTTAAAACACACAGTGAGGATATTTGATGTCATGATCCTGAGATTAGGAATCATCATCAAGAAGTCACACGCAATAAAAGCCTAATTATTTCTTTTTGTCATATATTGTAACAAATTGTGCATGAAATGAAACTTATGTAATAATGTAGCTATGAATCCATACAATGGATATAAAAACAAAACTGATGAAATTGTAATTTGAATATACGTAAATGATTAAATGTGAATGCAATGTTTAATTAACAATTATTACACCATTATTAAATTTTCAATAAAACGAAGGAGATTTATAAGTTTAAATGAAATAAAAATGGCATTATATACCTATGAAATGCAAAATAATGCGAATCAAGTGGTAATGAAACTATCTGTTATTATTAGCATCCTTTCATGCTTCTGAATTATTTATTTCAAAAAATAAAATAATATATTAAACTGGTATTTTGTTTAATTTTACCTTTGTTGCTTATAATCTCGCTTGCCTGACATAATCAGAACAAGACACGAATTCCATAGTGGAAAAAAGTACAGGATTGCTTCTGTCGTTGACACAGGCCTCAGTCAATGAATAGTTGACAGTAAGGCTTTGCCCATATCAGCTCCAAATTTGAGCGAGAGCGCCCCGGGGGACTGGTCCAAGGAGATTTCGCCCTCCCCCCTTGCCACCAAACCACTCAAAAGCACTTTCGGCTCGCTGACTATTTTAAGTGTCTCCATGCCACAAAGATACTATACATTCACAAACGTCCATGCCTTCTCTGGGATTGAAACCTTGGCCCTTCAGTACGGCAGCCAGCGTCTTTAACCGCTATACCTTCTAGACGCCTTAATTTTAACTTTAATTTAGCTTCATCAGTAAAGCATCATCATATTTATCATATTTAAGTAGGTTCTTTACACATCTCAACAAAATTGCCTTTTTAATTTTTTAGAGTTACTCAACTTTGTATTCATTACATTTATTCGTGGAAAAGCTTCCTAATTGTATTTAATATAAATTATATCATTTTCTAGGTAGGTTTAAAGTATTGTTAATTACGGCGTCACTCAATGTAGTAATTTCTTAACAGTTTAATTTATTTAAATTCATGCCAAGCTTATTAAATTAGGTAGTCATCGTAACGTGCTCAGTAATTTAACCTCACTTTATTTTCATGACGTCGTCAAATACAAGTAGCTCACGGGGTGGTTGGAGATGTTTGCAAAGAAAGCTATTATGCATAAGAATCGTTCAGGATCATAGCAATCGTGCTGTTATGCATAAGAATCGTCATATACGAGACATGACTTCTGTTAATTAAACTTGTAAGTTATTTCTTCCCTCCTTCCTGCATGCCTTCGTGGTGTAACGGTAGCACCCTCGGCGCATATTCGAGAGATCCAGGTTCGAGTTCCGGGGAGGGCACTGCACATTTTTCATATTTCCTGCTTCAAAAAATCTAATGACTCTACAAACTACAGCATTTCTTACTATTTTACAAATCATCTTGTAATAGAACTGAATAATATTCTGATAAGTATCCAAAGTTTACAATACTATTTTTTATTCTGGCAAAATAATCACAAATGTTGTCACAAATAAGTTCGAAGGATTCATAATCTTTAATTTTTATGAGTAACAAAGCAAGTACAGTTTGTGCAGTAAAGGTAAAATGTTATCAAGTTAATTGTTGGTATTACTGTACATTAATATCCAATTCGAGGAATATCCATTTCGAGAATTCAGCTCCAACATTAAGACGATTTTACAAGAAAATGACGTAATTTAACTCAAAAAAGGATATTAGCACAAAACAGAATTTTTGTGGCACCTGAAGTCAAATTTTCAGTAACATAATCATTATTTTGACAAGCATCAGTAGACTTTTGCACATGAGATAAGTTCAAAATATTTTAATTATGACAGCAAAGAGAAAAAAGTGCCTTAAGAAGTTTTCCTCGTGATCATGAATTTAACGAAAACTATAGCTCTAAATTTTGCGCTATTAAATTTATGATTACCTAAGTAACCTTTGTCTTAAGTTATAATATTAGGTATTACATTTTAAATTGGAAATGATGCAGGAAATGGAAATTATTTATTGATCATATCCTTACCGGTCGAATATGAAATCGATTACTGAGTTTCTATGTTTTGACTTGCTTGGTGTAATGGATCAAAAAATTAATAAAGTACCTGATGGAAACTTACTCAACTCATTCAGCTAGTTACTCTGTTCAAGGCAAACTCAACAGCTGCAACCAAAGCAACCAACTGCAACCAATTAAGCTGCAACCAACTTAATTCTTTTCATTTGCTCGGCCATGATGACTTCTCGCTTCTAAAAAGTACCCCTTCAGAGCCATAAAGCAGATGTAATATATTGTTGAAGTTAATCTGATAATTTATTTATCTGAATTACAAGATCAAAATAATTGCCGCACGCAATCACTATCAGCTATAAAAAGTATTAACCCTATTTTTAGTCATTACAGAATTATTTGCTGAGCAAGTTTTTATATGTTTTATGGAACATAATAAGTTTATTAAAAGTACTGCCCATTTTCTGCTTCATTCTAAGGTGTTCTTAGAACAGGCGCATGAATATTATGGTGCATTTTATTAAAGATCTTTATATTATCATAAATATTTATTTATCGTACTTTATATATTCCAAGACTTTCAATTTGAAGTAAAGAGCAAACATATAAATTCGTTAAACCGTAAGGTATTACCTTCTATTATGATACTAAATATTGGGCAGTAAACCATTTTCGATCAAAATTTTTGAAAATTGAATTGCAATTCTGATGTACTTTATATCACAGGTCTTCTAGGTTGGGTTGGTTTTATACTGCATATCTACTTGTCAGAATTTCATAATGAATCTTTATACAGAATATATTTTCGTCTACCAAACCCGTTTTATCTTTTTAATGAATCTGAGATTCATATCATATATCAGAGGCAATTCGAGCTAACTTGTTGTAGCTGGTAGCAAGATAAAGGATATACATCGTGTAAGAAGATAAAGAATATGCTTTTCCTAGGTAATCCTATAGTTGTTCATCAGGATTTCACTCTGGCGATAAAATTAGTCTATCCATTCTCTGTAACACTGCCTTTATCTTCAAGAAACTAGATGACTACATCTTCTTGCCGAGATCAAGGTAATGAAATACCCACAAGTAACTTCATCATACATTCTGACTGGGTAAAGCAAGGATTCAATCCTGTTGCGTTTAGAGCATTAGGAGTTTAAGAGTTTGGTAACATAAACTCTGTTAGATCCTACTAAAGAATCTGGCGACTTCTCGCGCAGGCGTAAAGAATACCAGCTTAGAAGAAGCCTTCATTATTCTTCAAACTTTGAACAGAAAACGCATGTACTTCGTGCTTACAATAATACCAACACTTGCGGTTTAACTTAAAAATCGTTACACAATAAATTCAAAAGATAAGGAGTAGCGCTGTACTAACACTTTAAGTTAAGGTTAACTAGGTTAACTCAACAACAACCCAGCATTATACTTAATAAATGACCAAAAAAGCGTATCGGCAACTCCACGTAACAGCAAGGACAGACTCGTAACGTGCGCTGATTAACGAAACCGCGTTCTGAATAAACTACAAGATTCACTTGTTCCAATACTTACTTCACTTAACTTTAAATTTGCATCCTGGCTAGGAAATGCGAGGTTCAGGAAAAGTGTCAAACTTAAAATAATTTGCTATGCAAAATAAGGTAAACCCTGCAACTTTGTCTTACATTTCAGAAGGAGCAATAACTCGCTTGGAAGTCTAATAGAGTCTGAGAGACTTTGAGTTAGTATTACACAGTTAGACCCTATAAACTGATTGCCTGAGATCTTTTTCGCTCTTTTTAACAATTTCTCTATTTTATTCATTTATTTCGTAACATACATAGCACATTAACTGTAATAAGTGCAGTAATTTTCGATACACTAATGTATCACTATTTACTATTGTTTTCAAGAAATACAGCGTATATTATAAATTTTATAAATATGCATAATAGATTAATATGGATTTTTATTCAAGCAACACTGTTTCTCTGAAACAAATTAAAATAGCAATTAATCATTTTATACTATAATCGAATCTGTTATCTTGTAGTTTATAAATTATAACAAAGTAAACGAGAGCATATTGCTTAAGAGAAACAACGCTTTCATGGATCACTTCCTAAGGGAAACTAACATAGAATAACATTCCTCATAGGGAAAAACAAAATAAAATTAGCTCACGCTGTTCTTGATACGCTTTTACTGTTTAGTTATACATTTCTAATAATCACGACTATTTTATACAGAAGAAAACTGTGTTGCTCTTGTTCCTTAAACAATATTCTAGGTAATTTGCCAGCTGCGTCTTTTGTCCTCTGTCCTCAGACAATTTATTGATTAAATGAAAAATTCAGGCTTTAGTTTACCTGCTGCATCATCAACATTAACTTTAAGTCTGCTAAGAAATTAAATTTGACAACGAATCAATATCTCTGGTGTCAGGATAATTGTTTTCCCTTTGAAATTAGCTACAAAGTGCAGTGTATATTTGAATGTCAGAAACGAAAGCGGGAATTTTTAAACACATAATCCTAAACAACATGAGAATTGTTTTGAACCTTAAATTTTAATGATTATTGCGTACGTTCTTTGACGCACCGGTTGGAAACTGGAATTTGAAGGGAACGAAACTGTAATTTAATTTGTATTGCCAGACACTGTTCGAGAACATTTGTATTAATTTAGCTCTTTGAAAGTTAAGTTTGCGTAGGTTATCTCAAGTTACTTCTTTAATATTAAATCTAAACATTATTTTGTTAGAAAGTTTGAAACAGGAGCTTGTAATTTCAATTTGGTGTTACGAAAACTTGCAATTTGTTTTGCTATTGTCTGTAAATTAAATTTCCTTTTGGATGTGTTCCCATAATATACATTCGATATATATATATATATATCTTTCTCGATTTTATTTACTTCGCTGACAGAGTATTTTGTTTAGTACTGCAGATTATCTGACTTTCGGGTTTAATAAGTGAAGTGTATTTCAGTTGTATACTTAAAGAATATATTTCACTTGGATTAGTATATTAGATAACAATTAAATTTTTTTATGTTTACTTTTCCAAAAATTTAGAACAGATATGACCTTTAGGAAAATATTAAGATTATTTTTATAGAATGTTAAGTTTCCCTCTGCATGATTTCTCCAATACATTAACTAGAACGTTTAGTTGACACATGTTTTTATCTTGTACCTAACTATTTCCATACAACCCTTAATTACAAATGAAGAACCTCCTGCCACTTTCGAATTATACTAATTTTTAAACCTATACATAATACAACTCTTAAAACACCTCGAAATGTAATTTTTCTACAATTTATCTAATATCCAAACTTTAAAAAGTGAAATAATTAATTTCATATACTTTTTGTAGAAACACATTCATTTATTTTTTAGTGTTAGAACAAATAAAAAATGAAATAGTTTTTTTTTCTGCTTTTAATGGGTCGAATTTATTTAATCATTGGCAATACAATGTTTTCGTTTAATTCTAAAAATAATTAAATGATAGTGGGTAGACAATTTTCAAAGTTAAAGGTATTTTAGCATTATGTGAATAAGATTTAAAATGTCAATGTCATGCTTACATGTTTTAAAATTTTAAAATTAAAATTATAACTACTAGCACTGTCCATTATACGACATTTCCTTTAAGTATGTGCTTAAGGTGCATGGAATGGTAGATGAGCAATAATGCAATTCAATTACCAGTTCTGTTCAACTGCCACAAAAATCTTGGCATTTAGTAGTCCAGTAATGTGGAGTTTAATGTCGGTGAAATCCACTGCAAAATACTCTGAAAAAAATTAAGGATTTTCGAGAAAACGAAATAAGTGCACTTAAGTATACCTTTGCCAACAATACTGATTTTTAGTTGTTTGTTTTAATTCATTCCAAGAAACATAAAATATTTTCAAAATTCACTTCATAGATACTCCGAGAAAGGCCCATTCGCATTTATTGGCACAATTTGTGTAGATGATAATGCTTCAGCTTCTAAGCAAACAAATACGAAACTCATACACATACTCATACATAAAGACAGCGCACAAGCCATGAGAGTAACTTTTTTGTATCCTATCCTCGCTATTCAGCTTTGGATTTTTGCCCCAGGTGAAATACATAACCTAGGCTTTTTCAGGGGCTATAAAACGAAGGCAAGAAAGCCAGAAAAACAAGAAATCCGAAAGGAAAAAGTGAAGTATGTAGCATCATATCTCTAGTGGATGAAAACAAATTTCTGTTATATTAAAATCGATTGCTTTAGCGACTTCCAAAATAAGTAACAATTGTTTTAAAATGTCATAAAACAAGAATTTGTTTTAAAATGACATAAAGCGAGAGTAAGTTTTTAACTCAAATTAAATGCAAATAAAAATGAAATGCCTAAAAATATTACAAAAAATTAAGAAATAAAATTTCTTTTGCTACAGAGAAACTAAAGCGTTAAGTTCCAATGTGTAGAACTACTGAAATAACACTGTTAATTTGTCAGTGCACGATGTTTATTCAAAATTTATTTTAGATTAATTGTGCAAGTTCGTTAGTCGCCCATTGAAATACCAAAGTTACACGCAGTTCTCTTTATAGATTTAAAGCATGACTATATTCAATAATATATTTTGCTTTACGTCAAATTTATGATTGGCACCTTTACTTACTGTGCGAGATTCATCTGTGGTGTTGCAGTTGAGTGCATTATTAGTCATACTGCTTATTTCTTTCATACTGTGCATTAGGGATACGTTCAACATATCCCCTACAACCTCCGAACAGTAACACCACATGAACCGCACTGCTGGGAGTATCTAGTTTCATTTGCGAAGAGTACTGAGTGCTGTTTTCAGTTGCTCGCGAGATGCCCTGCTGATCATCTCAGCTGTTGTAATCTGAATGAAGAAGGGAACTGAATACACACAGCGTGTCTTCTGAAAACAGTCCAAGCATGTGTTGTCTTGCCTCATAAAAACGTGCACATACTTTTGTGGCTAAAATATAATAGGAAGCAATATCAGTTCCGTTGTGCTTCGCCGAAATTTAACCAAAAACGCTAGCCTTAGAAGAAATTTTAGACTGCCGTTTCGATACCGCACTTGCGCTGAGCACTTGTTGCATAATTTGCCTATGATATTTCAATTTTTTATCAATTTAACATGCTACAGGATCATTTCCATTTAGCCAAATGCTCTTCACCTACAGAATTCAGCAAAATATTTCTTTGGGGTTTCACAGAGAAATTTTCAATAAATGCAAATGCTTTCCCGAAATCAGACAGTGTGTACACATAAAGCATGGTCACACATCCCTGCAATTAGATTTAAGTATCAATGGTACGTAAACAAATGGTGATACTTTTATGTTGCCTAAAATTTTACTTCTTTCATTTCATTAATGATTGTTCATTAAATTCTGGAGTGCAGTGTATTACAGCAATGATACTAAAATTTCTCATTTTGTCACTTTAAATATCCCTCGTTTCCAAATCACAGCAATGGATGCAATTTAAGGTATACATTGAAAAACTGTGATTTTTTTTCTAATTTAAGTAGTTTCCTCTTTTGTCTTTCTTTTCAAGTCTAAAATTTTCAATTTTCCACTGAGAATAGTGCTTTTCACGTGCATCTTTCTCTTTTGTCTAGCTTTTATTCGGAAAGTTTTAATGGTTTTGATTGATATATCACTTACACAAAGTTTCTAATGGGAAAGATTTATTTAAAATCGAAAACGCTGAAAAGGAAAAGGAATTCTGTGTCACTTGTTCTCCCCAGATGCTGATGTGGATTACACTTAAGAGCACATCTTATTTATTTATGTCTAAGATTAATAATTTAGCGATTATCACTAAGAATAATATGAGATAACCCTAGAATTATTTAGTGAAAATAAGGTTGCTTGTCAAACGTTGTGAATTAATGCATTTACTAAAATATAAAATTACTGTATTCACTTCGATATAAATCGAACATTTCCCATTCGCGTCATCATTTTACTTGAACACTCTTGCATTTAATTATTTGCATCACTGCTGACCTTTGAAGACATCTACTGCAAGACAGCATTGCTTTAAACTATCTCCCAATCCAAATAAAATCGATACCATTAACATTCTGAAAACATATACCGTAAATCAGCAACACTGAAATCAGTATTGAAATTGAGTTTACACAACAAAAGGTGAAATTCAGGGAAAAAAATGAATAATCTAATAGAGATTAATCGCAAGTTGTAATGTCTGCTTCAGCTTACCGCAGAGTCTTTAAAATGCAATACCATCAAACGCCTAATTGAAAAAGAGTCTAATTGTCTAAGCCAAAGAGATTTTGTATTGATGGAATCGCAATGAGAAAAGGGACTATGTACAAATTATCAGGAATAATTGAGAAATCTTTGAAAAAGTGGCAGCTGAACTTAGGATTTCGGTTTAAAACTCTGCCCATTTACTTAGGTAGCCAGATATTACTTGTGTAAAGAATTGTGCCATTTCTAAATTCTTGTTATCATAATATGTTCATAACGCATTTTCTTGGAAGTCTTAGATATTTCTACTATCACCTGTCTTACGATATTCTATTCTATAGTGAAATGTGTAAATGAAATAATCAGCTTGAAATGAAGCTGTGTATCTGAATTTCCAATTGGCTCCCACCAGCGAATATACAACCTTTGTTCATTTCAACAGTGGCAGTGAGTATAATTTCAGCCACACAAGCATACATCGAGCAATTAGACATCATATGGTCAAGCACTTCTTTCCATTTTCGCTGCACAAGATTTGGACTGAAACGGCTGAGTATTATAAATGCAAAACGCATAGTCTCTTATAAATTCATGCAGCCTACTGCATGATTAAATAATTCAAAAGAATATTAAAAAGAAAGTTGTAAATACTCCGAGCCCCGTTACTTGATATTTTGAGGCTTTATAAAATTGCCCCAAAAGCGATTCCTCCATAAAAATAGAATGTACATACTAATAATTATGTATAAATTTTATTACTCACTGATTTACGAAACAGCTCATTATAAAACATATTAAATATATTTTCTTTGCATGCCTTAATCATCTATGTTGAATACCTAGTGGTTCAAACTCATGTTGCACGCGGGCTGAATACATTATGGGGAAGCAGATGAACGGACCGAATATTTTTTAACCAAAATAAAAAATTTGGTACAAAATGAATTTTCAACTCAAATTTAAATTTTATTCACTAAATATTTATCAAAACATACAGTAACAATAACAATAATGACGCAAAGGGGAAAATTCCAATTTAACTTTATTTTCTGTATGAAATCTGAAATTTGGTATCTGCAAGAAATTTCAGTTGGTTGCACTTTGAGATTCAAACATATTTACAGCTAAATAAAAAAATTTCAGATTGATATATTTCAAATAACTCTAAAATTGAATTTACCTCTAAATAATTTATTTAAACCAAAAATAAATAAATTGCGAATTTCAAGTGGGACAAAATTTAAGAATAAATAATGACAGCCTAATATTATTCATTCATTAAATATTTTTTAGTTTGACGCATACGGGTAAAAATACATGTATTCATATGCAAATAATCATAAAATTCTTTGTTTCTTACTACAGCATTCACCTACAACATCTTTTGGCGTTTCGGTTTTGACAAAATTAATAATTTAGAGAAACATACTAGAACCCACCTTTATTATGAATTATATAACAATAGATGCTCATATATCAGTTTATTCTTTTTTTAGACTTTATTAGTTTCCAACTGCGGGAAAAAACTGTTCACGCATAAAAATGTCTTAAAAAACAAAGTGATTATTCTTAATGCAAAAATTCGTAAGTGAGGATATTTATCTTTTGATAAATTCTCAAAAGATTATTCAAACCTGCATCTTCATCTATGAGCAATATCTTAGATCTCGGTGTAAATTAATTAGCTCCATTTCTACCTTTCCTAGAGTGTTACTTAAGTCAGGTTTCGATGGTAATGAAAATAATATAAACTCAGAATCATTTAGATGATATAAATATTTTTAAATAATTTTAATCCTTCTTGATTGCTCTTTTGATGTTCTGTATTGTTGTAGTATTTTGTATAGATTTAGTTATGTATTCTATTTAGTCATTAATTTTAGAATGGTAGTTTATTTTGTTTTATTTTGTATTTAATCTAATCTGTGGCCACATATCTTCTATTTAAGTGTTTATTTGTTACACACTTATATATCTTCTAATTTTGAGTGCGACGTCTATAGAAATGCAAAAATAGCTCAATTAGAATTCGAGAAACGGGAAATTGCGTACCAAAGGAGCATTGGTGACAGTTCTTGTTACTAAGTTGGCAATAGTTCTTGCTATTAAGTTGGCGACAGTTGGTGATTTCTTGCCGACTTGGTGACTTTCTGGAAAATTCACGATAAGAGATTTTCAGAGGCTGATAACCGATGCTTCTCTAAGTTTCCAGAGCGCATGCTGCAGGGTTGTAAATACGGGTTGGAGAGCTAAGGTGATCAGTTGCGAATCAGCTGCGCGAATTAGCGGTTAGCTGAACTACGAGTTAGATTTTACACTAATAGTGATTCCAGCAGCTTTACGATTTATTCCATGCTTTAAGGAGGAATTGCTAAACATCCGCGTTCGGTTTGAGTTAATGCCCGCTATTATTGTGTTGTTTGCAAATAATAGCTGCCCCTGTGTGTATGAAGTTCATAATTTTGGAGAAAGAACATTAAAATCTGTCTTTATCAAGAATTATACATGCTTAAAGCATGCTCGACGCATGCCCTCGCTGGACCTCTCGAACACGCGCCGAGTGTGCTTGACCATTGCAAGACGAAAGCGGAAGAAATAACTTATATACTTCCCCTTTTAAAGGGCGACTGGGGATTAGGGGAGCCAATCTCAAAGTCCTTATGGTAAAGAATCATCATCCACCACCTTTTTTAGTTCGGGCGCCATTATAGAGACAATAGGTTTTTTTTTTGAAGCAGGAGAAGAGACAAATGAGCAATGCTTCGCCTGGACTCGAACCACGGACCCGTCGAATACGCGCCGATTCTGCTTGACCATTACACCACGAAGGTGTGCTAAGAAGGCGGAAGAATATATTATAAGGGCATTGTACATTTTTCACGTCACTCGCAACAAGAACAAAAAAAAGAAACATAATGGATCTACTGTGGCGCCCGAACTAAAAGGTGATCGAAGATAATTCGTCACCACCAAGATTTGGCGACTGGGTCCCCTAGTCCCCAATCGCCATTTAAAAGGAACAGTATAAAAGGTACCAGAAGTGGGCGCAGAAGGGGGAGTATATAAGGTATTTTCTCTCTCCTTTCCACATGCCTTTATGGTGTAATTGAAAGCACACTCCACGTGCATTCGAGAGGTCCAGGGTATCAGTCTCGGCAAGGGCAATGCTCCTTTTTCATGTTTCCTTCTCCAAAGTAACCTACTGAATCTACATTCCTATCTTCTTAGTGTTCGTATTTTTCCCCATCAGTGCATTTTATTATCAGTATCTGTTACTGCTATTAAATATTTCATTACGTTTCATTTTAGAGGATACATAGAAAGTAATTACATTTAAATTGCTCGGATTTCTGGATTTACAACAAGAACAACATACATAAAAATTCTATGTCATTTGTGTTTAAATTTATAATACTAAGCACTATACAAAGCCAGACGTCTTTTACCATTCATTTCACAGCTTGTTCACATTATATGTATTTTACGTAATTATAATATTTGCAAATATGCTTTTCGCTTTTAAAAGATGAAATCAATTCGTGATAGACAAGAATTTCTGAAAGCACAGAAGAAGTCTGATTGTAACTAGTACGAGATATTTACTTTGTAAGGTATATTTTAATTTTATAACAGCTATTGTTAAGTTAATGCATCTTTCTTATCTTACCTAGCTTCAACTTACAATTCCCTAGCAGAATGATTTTATATAATCGCGTTAAATGCAAATGAGAAGGAGAATAGTATTTAAGTCAAGTTCAATTGACTTCGACAGAATGTTTCCTGAATTGTGCGGGTTTGCCTTTGGGCTTCGTCCCTCTAAGCTGTCATTACACTCGGTCGTATTACATACCTTTGGATAGTTCGTTGGCTAATTTAATATTACGGGCCAACTAGTTTGGAATTGTGTTAGCTTCGACTAAATTTCTTTAGTTAGTCATTAGTTACTTCTTCTTTCTTACATTTTCAGTTTAAGCCCAAATGGAGGCTTTGCTGCACGCCCAAAGAAAGGGGCCGACTATTAAATCTTATGTTGAGTGAATAAAGGATAATTAACCCTTCTCGAGTTTATGTTTCTGTTCTTAGACGTAAGCGATTATTATTCACTTAGCAGTTCACTAGGTTCCTCTACAATTAATCTAACAGAATAAAAGTGAGGAACCCTACAATTTTATTTAGAACAGTTATTTAAAAAACATCAAGTTTCTCATCATTTTAGCATACGTAGTCTTAAAACAGACTAAGTCAAATTTAATTTATTTAAAATGAATATTGATGAAGTATATAAAAGGACACAATTATAAAAAGACGTGTGGAAAAAATATTTAATAAAATTTAGAATAAATTACAGAGATTTTTTTAGAAGAGTGAAAATAAATATAGCATTCAAACAACGACTTCTGATCTGGTTTGGTTCAAGTCTCAGAGGCTGAATGCTATTTCCAATGAAACAAAATAGAAAAAAAAATATATTGATATTTTGTTGATGAAAATATCTCTTCAATGTTTAGGAATTTTCTAAAACTTCAAGCCCTTTTTCTTAATTACTTCATTTTTAACCAGGAAATCAAGCTTTCTTTTTAACGTTTATTTAAAGATCTTTATGAAAAGTTCTTCCTTATTACAACTTTGTATATTTATAAAAAATTCCACAAAAGCAACATTTTGTTATCTCACTAAACGTGGATGTTTTCATGGTTAAAGTGTTTAATACAGATTTCAAAATAAAAACTAGTATTAAAATACATTAATGGTCATTATGTGTGCTACATTATGAAGGAAAACAAATAGCACAATCATATTTCTTTTGTAAATACATTCTAAAAGAAAGGTGAAGTGTTGAAACTTTTAGAGTAATTCTGAGGTAAAGAATGTACGGAAAGCAGTATTCTAGACATCTGTCCTCTGGCAATAATAACAGTTGGTATCGAAGAGGCTTTGAATGTCAATTAGGAGTGTTGCAGTCCATGCAGCTCTATTTCTACGTTAGAGTTCACCTTGTGGTATTTCCTGTAGAGTATTGTCGTACCAGTAACTCTGCAACTTTTAGTCAGGCCAAATTCACTCGGTGTGATATATGGAGAACGCGCTGAACTAAGGAGGAGGCGAACATCTTGTGCAGTGAGGAAACATAGAAGAGTGTAGGCAACATGTGATCTCGCATTGTACTAATGAACCATGTGACCATTAAAACGGTAGTAATGTAACGAAAGCTGGTCAAAATACAGGATATACGGACTAGATATAAATGTGGATGTGTCCACAATGGCATCCAATACTATCAATCCAAGTGATGAGCCGGTATGACGCTAATAGTTTCAAGTTCAGGAGAAAGTTATTACCCGCAAACAACTTGACATAAGGGTATAAAAATTCATTTCTATATATTTCAGCATTTGTTGCTGCACTGAAAAAAGTACAAAGAGTACAAGTACATAGTAGAAAAAAGTACAAGTACATTCAGACTTATGTTCGCCCATAACACTACCTTTCGAGCATGTTTTTAGGCTTATTGAATGTATTTCTCTCCTCCCGATCTCTCTCTTTGAGTAAAAATGAGATTCATCAGTAAAGGGAACTCGGCACTAGTGTTTGTGGATTTATAACCAGGATGGTCTCTACACCACTACAACCGAGTGCATTTTGCAGCTTGAGTTGATACAGCTGATACTCAAATCCAGCTTCTCATAAAATCCTTGAAATCAGAATTTGAAATGCTTCCTTACATTCCTTTCCATATTTGTCAAGGGCAACAGGAGCAAAAATTTGCATATATCTGAATAACAAAGTCGAATCAACAGTGCAAAAAATAGAATTAAGATAAAATACTTTTTTATAGTTGTTCCTTTAATTTTTTCTGGCAGGGTTTTTTTTTAATTAAAAATAGTTTGTTTCCATTGATCTTTCTTTCGTTCAAATAGTGATCTTGCTGAGTGTAATTAGTTTTGTAATGCTGTGAGCTGCATGACCTTTTCTTCCAAATCCTGCTTTTTAGTCTATAGTTGTCCTACACTTCTTGAAATTGCAGAGAAACTTGCTATACTAAATTCAATTTTAAGAATTGCAGATTACATTCTATCTTTGCGAAAAGCTTAGTGATCCCAACTATACCTTCTTGAATAGATAAGTACCGTCCTTGCTTCTACGTCTACATGTCCTGTTCTTTCAGCATAGAAGCCCACCAGGGCTGACTATATGGGCGTTTTAGTGGTTTTCCCCATGTGTAACTTTTATACGAGTCAATTTCCCTTTGAAAGCCCTCCATGAAGGCATTCTTTCCCTTAGGTAAGTAGTCCTAGTGTGCTTTATCGTACTTTCAATAAACGAAACCAAACTCTTTTGCATAGAAAAATTATTTGAGCTGATACAGTTGTGGATAGCTTCTTTGATAACATTTCTCTGTTTAGTATCACTAATTTTCGTTATGTTATGCATAGTTTTCGCATAATAAAACGTTACTCTTTACTTACTCAATAATAGCAGTTTACTACAAGAAAACATCGAAACTGTTAAACTATTCCCAAACTTGAAATGTGACATCTCCTAGTAGCTGCTGTTTGCTTATTCCCAGTACAAGAACAGCAGAGTTTGTAATTTCAACCGTCTTTTTAATTCAATCAGAAATAATGCTTTGTTAAATACATTTCTTTCCTTTTTTGTTAAATACATTGTTTTGTTAAATACATTTCTTTCCTTTTTTGTTAAATACATTGTTTTGTTAAATACATTTCTTTCCTTTTTTGTTAAATACATTGTTTTGTTAAATACATTTCTTTCCTTTTTTGTTAAATACATTGTTTTGTTAATGTTTTGTTAAATACATTTCTTTCCTTTTTTGTTAAATACATTGTTTTGTTAATCTTTTGTTAAATACATTTCTTTCCTTTTTTGTTAAATACATTGTTTTGTTAATGTTTTGTTAAATACATTTTTCCGATACATTTCTTTCCTACGTCACATATCTGAAGTCTACGTTTTTTAACTAAATTAGTTTTAGAATAATGCACAAGTATACGCATTTAGGATAAAATGATATTTTTGCATACTTATGAATCTGAAAACCACCAAAGTTTCAAATGTGTTCGCCGTTTTGTCTATCACTGTAACCATCAGATATTCTTTAGAATATTACTAACCAAGAGTTCACTACTTGAGGAAAATATGGCCTCTACTGACTGTCTTGAAACAAGGGAATGCATTTAGTTTTGCAAGGTGTGACTTGGTTACCAACCAACTTTATTTTGCCTTTGGAAAATTTTCACTTTTCAGGGATATTTGAAACATAGCTCTAAACAGAAAACATTTAGTTATAAAATCACAAATGCAATTTTATTCATACCTTATTGCAAACTTAAATACCAGAAAAACTTTTAAATTATCACAAATCAATAACTAAACCACTTACAGAAAAATAAACCTTTATACCCTTTGAAGGAAAATGTTATTATCCAGAAAACTTTCACCTAGAACACTTTCGAATTTAACTAATTCGTCTATTAAACTTTACTTGCCACTTAGCGGCAATGAGATTATGTTAAATATGTTTTGTTAAATACATTTCTTTCCTTTTTTGTTAAATACATTGTTTTGTTAATCTTTTGTTAAATACATTTCTTTCCTTTTTTGTTAAATACATTGTTTTGTTAATGTTTTGTTAAATACATTTTTCCGATACATTTCTTTCCTACGTCACATATCTGAAGTCTACGTTTTTTAACTAAATTAGTTTTAGAATAATGCACAAGTATACGCATTTAGGATAAAATGATATTTTTGCATACTTATGAATCTGAAAACCACCAAAGTTTCAAATGTGTTCGCCGTTTTGTCTATCACTGTAACCATCAGATATTCTTTAGAATATTACTAACCAAGAGTTCACTACTTGAGGAAAATATGGCCTCTACTGACTGTCTTGAAACAAGGGAATGCATTTAGTTTTGCAAGGTGTGACTTGGTTACCAACCAACTTTATTTTGCCTTTGGAAAATTTTCACTTTTCAGGGATATTTGAAACATAGCTCTAAACAGAAAACATTTAGTTATAAAATCACAAATGCAATTTTATTCATACCTTATTGCAAACTTAAATACCAGAAAAACTTTTAAATTATCACAAATCAATAACTAAACCACTTACAGAAAAATAAACCTTTATACCCTTTGAAGGAAAATGTTATTATCCAGAAAACTTTCACCTAGAACACTTTCGAATTTAACTAATTCGTCTATTAAACTTTACTTGCCACTTAGCGGCAATGAGATTAATCCGAATTAAAGTGTGAGAGGTGACAGAAGCACTAGTTTTTATCGCAATAGCAAAGTAAGAAAAGTCTATAAAATAACATACCTTTCAGCTTTGCCTTCTTTTTCATAGCTGTTAATTTGCTTACTTCCGAAGTGCCTTGGAAATAAGGGACTGATAGAAAAAGAATAAATAAAATATTTCTAATGTTTGAAAAAAGATAAGATTTTGCAGCTTCTTTTATGTAAAATTTCGTATGTGGAAAAAAATTATTGCATCACGCCAGAAATAAGTAATTTAGAATGCTTCTAAGACTACATTTTTCTAGTTACATGTGTTTTAGTTTCTCTTTCTTTCTAGCTTTATGTGTTTTTATTTTCTGAAGTTGCATGTACTGAACTTCTTCCTAGTGGTTGTTTTACATGCAATTACAGGTACATTTTAGACTATCGTTTAAAATAATTGCATGTGAAAACGCCTATACTTACAAAACCTCAATGTTAAAAATGATAACACTTGTTTACCTACAGGTTTCTATATAGTTTTGAGCTCATGAAATAAGGTCTTCTGCCGTCACATTTTTGCTACGTACTCTTAGTTATTGAAAGAAGAGGAGAACTAAATGAACAACAGCATGAGGTATTTTTATAACACAAAACAATATGGGATTATAGTATTCTTGGAGTCACATGAGACTGTTATACTCATATTCAGCTCTTGATTGCAAATTAATCATAAAACCTGAACCTCAAACTTTGTTGCTCTTACTCTTTCATTCGCCTTGAGGTTTTATAATGCCGAATTTAATGCAATTTTGGAAACAAAATGACATTTTTCATGCGATAGAAAGTACTCTAATAGCTCAAACCTGCGTAATATTACTTGATAAATATGACTTTCTTTTGAGTTGCAGCATCATAAGTACAAAACGCAATGAAATTCCAAACATTTTCAACAATTTAGTGCACTTGCCCAAGATTCCAATTTGTGTGTTATTTCAGGAAAGGCCTTTTTTCAATTACAGATTAATTAAAAATAGATTAGCATCATTTAGAGAAAATGGAATTTTAAGCTTTGATGCCTTTTTCGGCAAGCGAAATTTATTTATTCAGAATAAGAACACATAGATGAATTCAGCAGAATAAATATTTTCTCGCTTCAGTAATTGCTTTTCCTGCATTGAATCTAATTACATAAAAGTCCTTATTTTTTTTTAATTCAGTGCCTGTTTTTCATCAAATGAAAAGGGAAGCTGTGTTTAACATCCAATGGAAGAAAGCTGTCATATTTCACTCCGCTTTGTATTATCGTAAAATTCGAGTTTTTCTGCTTTTGTAAGTATAACAAAACTCAATTCGTTTCATTCCATACACGTTGTCTCAAAGAAGTAATGTAAAAAGTAGTACAGCCTTAGAACTGCAAAGCTGCTGAAGGCAGAAAGGTTTTGCCTGACTATGTTAAAAGAAGGAAGACCACAGCATAATAATAAAAAAAAAAATACTGTGGAGAAGACATTGTGTTTATTATTTTAATTTCTGAAATATGACTTTAACTAAAATATACTAGTTGTATTCATTTGTAAATGAGTAAATGATGTGAATGATGAAAAAAAGGCTTTTGCTTTAAGAATTTGCGGATTTTAGCAAGCACTGCTATTTAATGCGGTATATTATTTTTTCTTAATCATTAAATCTAGATTTTGTACAATAAGTAAAACAACATATTACTTGTTTTTAAGTATATTGTACTTTTCTTAAAAAATACTAGCTGTTATTTAAATTATGTATTCTATAACAAGTATTCTGTAATTTTTGTATTCTGTGTATATTATAGTTATGTATTCTACAATTCTCCACGCAATTCTTTAGTTTCTCAAACTCTTTCTCAATACTCATATATTATTTCCTGATACCAGATGTTTCACTTCGGAACCAGTTATCAATTCTCTGGCAGAAATAACGCAAGGCTTAGCGTTTAGAAACGCCAATTTACATGAAGGTATTCAAGGACTGGATAAACTGCTGAAGTAAAAACTTCGTAACCATTAAATCCATATCATGGACTTGTTTTGTCATTAAACAGTACTACAGGTAAGTACATTCAGGCACCTAAAACTCAATGATTTAATTTTAAATTAGGATAAGATTTTAAGACCATTTTCAGAAAATATAAAATTCTCTCTTAAAAAAAGAAGAAAAACACTATAAGGTACTTGTCCCGCCTTCTTGGCATGCCTTCGTTGTGTAGTCTTGGTGCCTTCGTGGTCAGCACACTCGGTGCGTATTCGAGAGGTCCGTGGCTCGAGTCCCGGCGAGGGCATTGCTCATTTCTCATCTCTCCTACTTCTAACTAACCTAAAGTCTCTACAGTGGCGCCCGAACTAAAAATGGTGGTGGATGATGATGCTCTACCACCAGGAATTGGCGATTTGGTTCCCTAATTCCCAGTCGCCCTTTAAAAGGGGGAGTATATAAGGTATTTCTACCGCCTTCCTTGCATGCCTTCGTGGTATAGTGATCAGCAAGCCTAATGTCTCTACAGCACATGTTTCTGAAAATATTAATTTCTTGACGAGAGACCACTGTTTATTCTTCATAAAACGCTACTGAACACCGTTATTACCTTTAAATTTAATTAGCTGTTTGTTATAGCTGTTTCCTTGTTTATTTATTTATCTTAAAATTTAATTAGCTTGTTGCTCTTGAAATTTAATTAGCTGTTTGTTATCATATTAGTTGTTTGTTATCAAAATGTTGTCAATGACATAAGTTTATTACCATTACACAATCTTGCTAATGATGCCGAATAATGCATAACAAAATCAATTTTAAATTATTAGCAAGCACTGTTATGAATACCACCAGTCATCTGCATGTCTTAATTTTTTGCATATTGTGTTATTTATTTTCTCTTTGTCAATGATGCATTTTAATTTCCATAAATTTATTGCATTTACATGTAGTAGAGGTACCTGTTCATAAATTTCATAAATAGAGTCTAAAATATATTTGAAAAAAAAAACACTATACAGAATGCAAAAAGTTAGAAAGTTATATCATAAAACTATAAAAACAAAGGTTGTGTTAAGATTAATGTGCCTCGTGATGTTTTGATATAATCATGATGTTATCATATTAAAAATGCTGCAATTAGACACCGTTTCAATAAAATTGATAAAAGATTAAACTTTTGGCTATACACTATGTTTGGTGTAGATCGGCTGTGGTAAACGTAGCTGTATAAATACTTTAAGATGCATGCTGACACCGCCGACCAAACATGTCTGTTTAGTTGATATTAATAAATGTAGATTACTTTAGATATGCTTTGTATAGCAATTATTTATAAACGCATCCTGGAGTAATAATACTGGTTATAGTACAATGGGCTCGCGATTATCCGTGCTAATTCATGCGTAAATATAGAAGATGATTAAAACACAAACTCAATCGAAAAATATACCTTCAGCTACTTTGGCATTGTGCAGGGACATCAGTAACAATATAAGAAGTTCTAGAATTGGCGTTGCACAATAAGCATAGATCTTAGAAATATGAAGAACGAATCTAGAAAAAAAGTGCTGCTTAACATTATGAAACGTATAATGTGATAAAAATTTATATGAAAATCAGTTTCAGGAATATAAACTATTATCAGAACTTAATATAGCTAAAAAATAAAAAAAAATACTCAAACGAAATAAGTAAGCAATAAAGAAAGTTTATAATATAAGTAAAAAATTAAAAGCAAATAAATAACTATGCAAAACAATATTCAAACTGAATTAATTACTTTCTTAAAAGCATCCTCCATTTGTCCTTGCTCACGTTATATTTGTAGTTTTTAAAAATTTTCTGTTTATTTTCCAGATATTTTTAATTAAATTTAAGACATGACTAAAATTTTCGCAGTCTGTAGGCGTATTTTAAATGATCCCTTTATTTAAAGACCTAACATTGACCGAGTAGATAAAAGCTGTGAACACTGGTAGTTAAAGCTAGGTTTGAATCCCATAGTCATTTTTGCTTTTTCTTGCGGCCATCTGTATACTGACTATGAACCAATTTTCTTTGAAATGTCTTCCACGAAAGCATCTCTGCCCTTCGGCAGATATCTACATTTTGTTCTCCTATATTAAGTTAAAAAGTTTTAAAACAGGAATCATGGGTCTACGACCTAACCTTTAAAAGATATTAAAATGCTACGTATTTTATTTAAGGCATTCTATTTAGTTACCTTTCTATTTGCGGCAGGGCGTAACCTTCTCAAACAGAAGGAGTGTAATGTCGATGGTGGACCACACCTTCTAGTCTAAGCATCTACTTTTAGTTGGGTATTATTGTAAAGTTTTGTTTCGACTAAGTACTAGGTCTGAGAGTTATATTAATCATCTTTAAACAAACGAGAATCATTGAATCATTTCTCCACCTTTTCGTAATTACTATTTTAACTGTATGGGCCATTACAACCATTATTTATTCTTTTTATTTTATTTATTTTTTAATATATAACGTCGAAGTGTGTCTTTGGAAACCCTTTTTCTTCTTACCAAATATAACATATTATGTGTGCACTTTTATTCTATAGCATGCACATTACTAAAGTAAAATAAGGCTGCACTGTCAGAAAATACAAAAAACAATGGTTTCATCGAAAAAGAATCGAGTATTGCTCAGTTTCTAAATAGCGCTAAAATGTGTCTTTGAAATTTGTTTCGACAAACAGGAAGGAAATATCAAATGAGAGTTCTTACCGAAGTATCAAAATGTTATATATATAAACCTAACCTTGTCAACAATTGGTGTGATGGCCGAGAGCATTTCTTCCTTTGAAACTGCACTTAGCAGAGAAGCTAGTACTTTCTTTTATCATTATTTACCTCACTGACAGTTGATGAAAAGAATTACTAGCCGCCCATAGTTCATATCTATTTCCTTTGAGTCAAAGTCAAGAAAAATAACAATAATATCAAAAAGTAGATATAGTTGTAGTAGCCAAACGACCCTTCATAAAAGATTTATTTCGATGTTTGACGTGATGCGTTATACTCGAGCGAGGCTGCGGGTCAGGTTGCACCCAGTGGGACTCACCACTTCCTCAGCGACCGAGGTTCTTCATTTGTCTGCTTCTATCTTAACAATGAAGCTGCCTGGTATCGAAATGGAACGTCACACAAATGAAAAGTCAACTGAATGATCAAATTGATTTCTTTGGCGTTTTTTCATCGTCGTAGAGCTTTTCTATTTATCTGGGAATGCGTGTGGCTTTTCTGTCTTCAGATGAAAAGGCTCTGGAATATATATCTATTATGTTCCTCCGAGTTATTTAGAAAGAGAAACTTAAAGTGCTCTTATAATTCATTTATAGATAGGATTGGTCTGCCCATAGGGAGATTTCGCTGACCTAAATGAGTAGAGATAAATGTTTGTGAATATTGCCGAAAAGAAATTGTATTGAAAGAAATGCATTCTAGAACATTTACTTAAATTCTACAATAAAGTAATATCTTAAATAACTCTATTTTTTAACATATATTTTCGGTAGAAAGTTAGAGACGTAGACATACGTATGATTTCATATTTTAGGTAATGGTCATTTAATTACTGTAAGGTATATTATTCAATTTTATGAGATTACTTATAAAGGCTTTTTCTCATTTGAAAAATCGAATTCTTAAGAACCAAAAGAATATTTCGAATGATACGCTGAAAACGCTTGGTAATTTGAAATCTATTTAAAAAAATAATGCCAAAGACATATTGGTAATATTAATGCCAAAAATTATTACTCGTACTGAAGAAATGCGAACACGCATATTTCACTTTTAGTCTTCCTAATTGATTCTTTTTTTACTTAGTTAATCTAACGATTTTGTTAGAGAGTACTTCTCGTAGTGCTAATACTTAACAATTAGTTACTTTTTGAAGTTAGGCTTGGTTTACATACAAGCGTGGTTATATTATAGTAGCTACGTGGTAATTATAACAAAATGGAACACACAATTTAAACATATGCTGCTTGCCAGAAAATCTGTGTTTCGTAGTCTTACATGTGGAAATTATTAATTTAACTTCATCTGAGCAATTCTTAAAAAGCAAGTTTTTTCTCAGCTGAAATTTTAATTTCGGTAACACAAAAATTTCATTACTTTTATGATATGGAGCATGATGGTAAAAAATTTTGCACATTTTTTTAAAATACATCACCCACGTACTGAATTTGAGTCAGAAGAAGAAAACTGCCAGTCAATTTTTTTTCAGTGTTAAATTTTAACTATTGGCTTTTATAAGTTAAAAGTTTAGCATTAGTCGAAGGAAAACTTTGAAACAAGAACGAGGCGACCTAAAATATTAGCCACTGGTACTTTGTGTTTACTATTAACGGTTTGTTTTTCTTGGAGAAAGTTAATGAAATTTTTATATATTATGTTAACAATTTCATCTAAAATTTTCTTCTTTCATCTAAAAAAGGAATATGACTTTAACTTCTAAAACTAGCTAGCAATTTCCTAAAATCTTGCTTTAATGCATTGCCCTTTAAAAAATGATTTGTCTTTTATATATTGTGTATTACATACCGACATATAAACATTCGCATCTATAAAATATATAAAAGTTTCAATATAAAATAAACATCTTTAAAACGGCAGACACGCAAAAATACAGGAAAGTCTCTTCTCTGCATAGATTCAAATCAAAATTTATAATAATTTGTCAAAAGCAATCAATTTTCCCTCTTTTCTGTTAGTTTTAAAATATATTAGTTTAGTTAAACAGATATTCACGGGGAAAGAAAAGAAAAAGAAAGTAAAAAAAAATAAACGCATATTGAAAAACTGTAATATAAACTCATATTATAAGCAGAAATTGTTTAAAATTAAAAGTATTATTAAATTTGTGTCTCTATCGTGGATTTCTGAATTTGATAAATATTTTCAAGCTGTAATTTGGAAAAATTTAGCTTTATTCTAGAAGCATCTCATCTTAAATCTGTTTTCAAGTTAATTATGACATTAAATGACACCCAGTTCAAAAGTGAAACAAAATTATAAAAAAAAAGCTGAACTAACAGCAGAATAAAGCTCTGTTATACATCACGTAAATTAAAATACAATATTCAGCATTAAAATTAAAGTACTTACGATTAAGGCAACAATCTTGGCGAAATATGGCGACTTTTTACAGGTGAAATGGTAAAAGTTCCTTATCGGGTGCAAGTCGGTTGTTTTCGCGAATTATTTTTATAAAGATTGCGGAACTATCGATATTTATTACAAATTGGCAAGCATTATCAACATATGGAAAGGAAACATACTTTAGTAATTTAGAATACCAAATTTGAATTATTAAACAAGTACCACGTGATACACTGCAAAATAAAACACTTTAAATTTTCTCCATAACTCTCTGTAAATTTTTGCGCTATTCTTCTCCCCAAGTACACAGGGACTTGTTTACACTAAAGAAAAAAATCAGAGGTTGCAGACATACGGCATTGCGCAAAATCCGGTAACATCGGCTATCTATAAAACGCTTCTCCTCGTTGTTCTCTTTAGGGATTTTGTACCAAAAATATGTGTTCCTGAAGGAATTTTACCGCAGTTTCTTCAATTCCTGGCAATTTCACAATACAGATTTTAAAATTAAGATATAAAATATTATGTTCTTTTCATAAAAGTGGTTGGAATACACAAAAAGAACACATGAGAAAATGGCGACATTGCTTGAATGAAGGATTGTTATGAAAATTGTTGCCCAAGGTATCAGTATGCGCCTTGTTACCAGAGTTTAGCACATTCTGAAAATTTGGCAAATTTAACTGAGGTGGTTGCGTTAACATGTAAGTTCCAAAATAAAAATAAAATGTAATAATTAGATTTACAGAAGCGAACTGAACTGAAATAAGTTTTGGGAAAAACAATTCCGAAGAAAAACAAGTTAACAATACTTTGTTCTTGTTAATATCATAATTTAATTGTTATAATGATATGATAATTTAGTTGTTTTAGTATAATACAAAAGTAATCAAATTAAAAAGACAAAAGTAAAGAAATTGCATTATAAAATATATCAAATTGTTAGATGGATTAAAAAGGATCAAAATCTCTTCACACACATATAACAAGCTGTAACTTTTTACTTGCTTCAAAATTCAAATTAAGTTGCGATTAACACCAAAAGACGTGAGGAAAATAGTATATGCAACATTAAAGAGCATGATTAAATGAAAATGACATATCTTAAGTTTGCAGCAAGATGTTTGGAAATAATTACCGGCAATAACAAAATGAAAACTATTTGAGTGTACTTGTTAAAAATGAACAGTTACAGAACTAGAAATAACTGAAACGCTATTTCAATTAAGGTAATACTTGCATTGACTTGGAATTCAGAGATAATACTCAAACTGAAAAGCTTCCTGTAAATTCTGTAATCCTCTCTTCTTAATATTCCTACGATTTTAAAGCATAGTCTTGCAGAGATTTTTAAGGAGTCTACAAATGGCACTTCAGATTTCCTTTAAATTTGAATTCCAAGAAATGGTTTCTTATCTCTGCACTTGAAATGGATATTTCCCCAATTCCAAACGGAGTTAGTTGACTTTCATCTTAAGTACCCTCCCTACACAGCTCTATAAAAAGTATCTAGAAATTTAAGCGTTCCTTATTAAGCGACTGTACTTTACTTTTCAGCTAAATGTGACATGGTGATCTACTCGTAATGTTCATACGATGATGCCTTTATTTTCCTCCCGGCTCTAATTGAATAGACTGGTTCTTTCTCTGCATCAGATGTTCATCAGGATGTAACGGCTATTGCTTCGGTAATGATGCAGAATAATAGATTGCAACTGATTTGCCGCTCATAGAACTTTTACGTGATAAGACTTTGTCAGGTATGCGTGCAAAAAGGACTTACGGAAAGATTTTGTGGAATCAGATACCTGTTTTAAAATATATTGTGAGCTACTTCTAAATTATTTGGAAAAGACAACTATTAGTAATTTCTTGTCAAAAATTTTGAAACTATAGTAATTGTTCAATTATAGTTAAATAAAATTGCATAAAAATAGCTTTCATTTCCTGAATAATTTTATGTTTCTTCTCTGCTCCTCTCTGTTTCATAACCAAAACCTTAAGATATTAAGCAATCAGCTGAAGAATAATTTTACATACTGCTTCAAAACGCCTAAAGTAAAAATTTACACAGAAAATTCAATAGGTTGGATGCACATTTAATGCTTGTTTAGAAGTTTCTGATCCTGCAAAATAAGGATAGCTCTTTCATTTCCCTTTAATTATAGTCCTGCTGCTTACAATTTTAAAAATAATTCTATGACTCTTTTTAAGTACACTGAAGGTTTTAAAAAATTGTAAAGTGCTGTGCCGTAATCAAATAAGCCAAAATAAAACTGGCCACGGATAACAGTATCAGTCCGTATATGATCTGTTTAAAAAATAATGGCATTTAATTTAAAAATAATTTTATGTTGAATATAGATGAATTGAAGTTTATCACCATCAAAATAAATGCCACGTGATTGGAAACAACAGTTCTAGTGTCATTTTTCTTGGCAGTGAGAAAAGTCTTCATTTGTGAAATAATTTCATAAACCTTCATCGCAGTCATCTGAGTAATTTCAAAGGTATTGAAAATATATCATTTGAGGTTATTTTTGAGCTTGGAGAATTACAGAATTACGCAGGGGAAAGTAACTGCTTTGTGGTCGAAGGGAATACGTTGTGATACACTTTGAGTCAAAAATTCCCTTATGAACATTGACGTGTTTTTTCGCGTACTGTCTTGTATTTGAAATGTTATGATAGTCACGGATAACCCTTTTCTCAAACGCTGGAGTACATGTATCTATACCGCTGGAGTACCTGTTTTTGCTTAGATGTATCACGTTGCTCTCAGTCCTAGAAGTTCGAGGATGCCAGCTAGCTGTTTATTCTTAAAGGCCCCTTTTCCGTCCACCAAGATTTTACGTCATCTGAATACTAAATAGGATCATATCCTTGTTCTCCAAGGTTTAGAAACTGCATTTTCGAGTTTTACGCAAAAATTTACTGCTTAATATTACTCAAGACTGCTCTTTATTTTGGCCCGTGAGAAAGCATAAAACCTATTACCTACTTAACTCACAAACCGACTGCTCGAATGATTACGACTCAACTGAAGGGGTCTAATTGTACACCAGGGTTCACTCCATTTGCCTCCACTTCATTTCTTTCTTGTCTCATTTGAACTGAGTAAATAAGATTTCTTATTTTGGAGTAGATCTTGGTATTTAGGAAATATTATGTAATATTAATAAAATTTTCCTTTAATAATGATTCATTTATTAAGTATTATCACATAATTCTTACCATTGCTAATTCTCCAAAAACATAAAGAACGTTTAGAAAAGGTGTTTGCAAGCCTTAATTAAACTGGTGTGCAAAACTTAAGCAACAGCAGGGATTTTTGCCATAACTCCACGAGAAATCAACTGAGAGACATTAAATGCAGAAATGAAGGAGAGTATTATGTACGTAAAGGATGACGAAAGCATCGGAGCTGAAAACGGAATACAATGCATACGGTATGGAATCAAACAAAAACAAGCTTAATTAAACGTATAGTATCGTGACTCATCATTGCCTATCCAAGAGGAAGAACAACAAGAAGATGTTCCTTAATATGGGATATGCCCTACCCTCACTGCAATGGTTGCTTCGCACCGTCTCCGCATACTCAGAACCAGCTGGTGCAACATTTCTTGCGGTAGGAGTGCCCATTCCTCTATCAGCATCTGTTTAAGTTTTTGGGTGTTCTCCGGAGGATGTAAGCGTGCTGCAATGCGTCTCCCCAAAGCATTCCACACATGTTCGATGGGATTTAAATCTGGGGAGTACGCTGACCAATCCATTCGAGTGATATCTTCACTTTCTAGTAGCTCCTCAACAGCAAGAGTCCGATGTGGCCTGCATTGTCATCCATAAAAATTAAGTCTGGGACAATGGCACCTCGGAACAGACGCACATGGGGAAGGAGTACCTCCTCACAATAGCGATCCCCGGTTGCAGACCCTCTGTCGAAAACGTGGAGCTCAGTTCGCCCGTTCAGCATAATGCCTCCCCAGACAAGAACTCCAGGACCACCGTTACGGTGTCTTTCCTTGATGTTACTGGGATAAAACCGGGTCCCGACCTCTCTCCAAATCAAAACGCGTTGAGAATCGCTTTTGGTACTGAACCGACTCTCATCCGTAAAGAGGACACGACTCCATTGAGCAGTTCTCCAGTTTTTGTGCTCTCTGCACCACTGTAAACGGTGGCCAACTTTCAACTTGAGGCAGCGTTCAGGACTGCGGGCGAATAGGCACCCTTTGTGAAGGCGTCTGGCCACAGTAAACTGCGACGCTTGTCGCCCAGTTGCTGTACAGAGTTGCTGAGCAATAGCGCTTGTTGACTGCTGTCGGCCTCTTTTCGCCTACAGGACGATATATCGGTCATCTCCTGCAGATGCCGTCCTCGGGCGGCCACTACCAACCTTTCTAACAGCTGTACCTGTGGTTTGGAACGCTTTCCAAGCGCGCGAAACGACACTTTTGTTGATTCCGAACTCTGCAGCTACACTGGTGACAGTACGCCCCTCCTCCAGTTTTCCGATCATTCTTCCACGTGGGAAGTCGTCCAGGTGATTTCTTCTAGCCATATTTCACGAACTAACTCACTGGCACTTGCAGCGAATATGTTGAATTGCGTCTCCGTCCTTCCTTTTATTCTATTGTTGACTGCGCGCGCCGATATCACGCGTTTTGTGTACGCTCACGTCGCCTCTGACGTTTCGTTCCTGATATTTGCATACGCATGACGTTTCTACTGACTTGCGTGTTCATTGTACTGATCTCCAAACCACCTTTTCTGCAATTTCATGGCTATCTGCTAAATTTTTACATTGTTGCTTAAGTTTTGCACACTAGTGTATTTCGAGTCGCAAAATAAGATAGTGAAATTTATGAAAATAGTTCAGCATTACAAATGAAAGATTTTGATAATAACAAAATCCATTGTTTTATACCCATCTTTTTTTTCTCTCATTTATTTTGCCCCTTGCTCCTGTTTCCCTATTGATAAAAGATCATTCCTCCCCTCCTGTTCAAAACTCGAAAACAACACATAAACGTTTAGTCAGATTATTTTTAACATGTTTTAGTAATTAAACAACAAAAAGTATAGAAAATGTTGATAAGCACTAAAGCTTAACTAAGATTATTTTTTTATATTCATAAACTAAAATTAAATACTTAACAGCTAAACGAAAGCCTGACTGCATTCCTTCCGTGAAACTGATTCCCCCCCTTTCCGGTTCAGAACCCCTACTCTATATAATATATACAGATCGAAAATTTCAAGCATTAAAATTGATTTTAATATTTAAACAGTTAATACTTTCAGACCTAGGATCCAATTTAATGGACATAAGCTCTGAAGGTACATATATTTTATCACAGAAACATTAAATATGATGTATCAGTTGCATAATTTCCATCTCTGAATTTGGAACAATATAAACTAGATTAAATCCGAATTTCTTCAAAAATGGTAACATATTTTTGGTTAGAAAAAGATGAGCAAAGATCTTTAATCATAATTTCCACCAAAGCTGTGGGACAAAGATGAAAAACTTTATCTCCATAACTGCAGCTTGTAAAGAAATACTGATTTATTTTAAATCAATAAATTATTTGTGAAAATAATACAGCTAAGCTCTATCCACTGAAATTGTAAAACATAACCTGATTCCATAAATAAAAAGACAAACTTTCTCTATATTTAATATTTAGAAACAGTATTTTGATAACTATATTATTTAATTATTTTAATGTATATAAAATTTAACAGTATAATTAATTTTTGATTTTGTGTTGATATGGCAAGAAGAATATAAAATTAAATCGAAAAACTTCTGTGAAATAACCAATTTTCTTCCACATGAAACAAATTAAGATAAAAAAATCGAGAAATTAAAAAAACTATAGAATTATTTACGGATACAAATATAATTAGACAATTATAATTTTTGAAATGTCCGTTATTGAACATATGACAGATCTAGAAATTATGATATGCAATATATATGTATGAAATGCTTACAATTTCCTTAAAAAATTTGCAGGACTTATATGTCTTGCTTAGTAGAGTTCCACCGTTCCATTTGAAGAAATGAATATCATGATTTTCAGACTACGGTAATTTTGTTAGGTGACACCATTTAGTAAAAATACCCGAAACTTGAATTTGCATTCAAGCCACGCATGAAAAACTTGAAGGTGATTTTTTATATTTCTCTTTAAACGCAAATTTGTAAAAGATGCCTTTGGAGATTGAGTATGGGTCTGAAACACTGAAGGTTTCATTACGAAAAAAAAATTTCTTTTTTTTAACTCCTCAACTCCGTATTTCAGTTTCTCCTCAATAAACGTTTTGAGGTCGTCTCTTGATTTCTTTTTTTTTTCTTTCTTTTTTTTTTTTTTTTTTTTTTTTTTTTTTTTTTTTTTTTTTTTGTTTTGCTAAAAGTTTCTGCGTGATCTAATCTTTCATAGCATGAAAACCTAACTTATTTCATCAGTTTATTAAAATAGAACTTCATAGCTGTACAACAAATATTCAATAAATAACTCGCTATGCAAAATCTTCAAAAGCATCCTGTACTGGTACATATGGTAGCTATACATGCACTACGGAGCCTCACGTTATTGAAGTCTAGTCTATGAACTCACTTTGTTTCCGACATGATTGCGATGTTTAAGACCGTTCCCATTTGAAAACTTTCTATTTTGCGAATTTTTTAATTACTGAGTGGTCCGCACGGTTTCGTAAAAGTGAGAATACGCTCTACATGTACACTTACATTTTACTGTAACTAATATATATATATATATATATATATAAATTCCTCCTGTTTCATTTCTTCTGTTTCATAATATATAACAAACTTCATAATATATATATATTATGAATTTTGTATTTTAATCATATTTTTATATTTTAATTTCGAATTTTTTATCCGGTAAACGAAAAACAAGCAGAAAAAATTTTAGTCTAGTGAATTTTAAAATTGATATAATAAGACTAAAACGCAAAATCCTGCGCTAATGCTTCAAAGATAATATTTAATTTAATAAAGTAATGGAGAATGTCAAAGAAATTATTTACTAGGAAATTCGAAGTGAAATTCAAAAGGCAAATGTGCACTATTGTGGTGATAAATAATTGGCTATTTAGAAATCAAATGTGACATACTGGTGTAATAATTAATTTGATTTTTGTAAATAAATACATTGGAAATGTCAATTAAAATGTAAAACAAAAGAATAAAACAAGAGAATTATTACTGATTCCTTAAAAAGACCACGACTTATCAAGAGAATTGGGACTCTCTATATAATAATTCAAGAAAAGCGCGTTTCGTTACCTAGCATATCTGAATAAAATCCTTTACAATATAAGTTGGGATCTTTCAATGGAATCGGGAGGAATTCTTCTGTTTTATTTTTTCCTTTACATTTTAATTGACAAATACAGTGTATTTATTTACAAATTTAAATTTATTATCACCACAATACACATCTTTATATATATATATAAAATTCACAAAACATTATAATAAGAAAACTTTCCATACACCATCTCCAAGAAACAGAAACCAATTTAAAACCATCATCAAAAATCTATCATCATCAAATAATCTGCTATCAATGACAATAACTGGTCTTTCAATACTTACTTTTAATTTTGTCATTTTTGCGATTTAAGGTTTTCCTTAGCTGTTTTTAAAGCAAATTCTATTTAAATTCTTGTTAAAATTCTCACAATACCTTTTTTAATGATGGTTTTAAATTGAGTTTCTGTTCCTTGGAGATGGCTTATGGAAAGTTTTCTTATTATAATTTATTGTGAATTATTAGTTTATTACTTTGCAGCTTTAGTTCAAGTCTTAGGCGTTTTAATTTACATTTAATTACTTTTATTTTGAATATATATATATATAGCTGACGATCTGGCAAGAAAATGTTTTGATCTCAGTACACCCACTTCCACTGATTTATGCCCAACTCAAATTCATTCCTATTACAAACATAAAACTAACATGACGTGAAAAATTCCTCCGGTGCACCAATGGTATTTCACTGAACAACCAGGCCTGTCACTTATCAGTAAAAGATCTAGGCCTATCCAAACGGCACGGCCACATTCAGAAGTGGGCATCTTCGATGCATGAAATTCAAAGAGGGAGAAAAGACCTTCCCCTCGTGTGCCTGTTCCCTCCCTGCCTCTCCCGCTCAACTACTGGATTGTATAGGCGTCTCCCTGAGACAGCTGTCGGCTGAGCAGGACTACAGCTGCGATTTGCTTGTGCGGCAAGGTCTTTTGGACTACGTGTAGGCTTTCCTGCCCCAAGGGGATTTGAAACAACAACGACAACTTGTTGCTACTTTCAGCATGCAGTTAATAAATATAATTTTACCAAGTAGGCCACCAGCGGCCGAGAGGTAAATTCGCTGAACACTAATAGTTCAGACTGGGTTCGGTTCCAGGTGAATGGGCTGACTGCATGGACGAGTTCGTGGTTTTCCCCATGTGTAACATGTATACGAGCCAGTAGTTTCCCTTAGAAAATCCTCCACGAATGGTAGATTACTAAGTCCGCAGAAAATTACTAAGACCGCATGGAAATTGATATTAGCTTTTAGCACTGCATGAAATAATTCCACTCATTTCGCATTTCAAGCCTTTAAATTACAAAATTATAATATCGGAACTTTACAACACACTGTATAATATGTGCATCGAAAATGTGTCTCAGTGCGGCTTAAGAAAAAATCTTAAGGCGCTAAATAAAGTATGTGGGATAACTTGAGGTATTTTACTCAGTAAATTTCAAGTAGGCATTATCAATGGAGTGGAAAAGTCAAAAGACTGCGCATGAAAACACATATTAGCTACTCGGAAGTTAAGAACGGAACGTTTTGTTTTAGGCAATGAATCAATTTTCTTTGAATTAATGCTTAACCATTCCTACATAAGAAAAGAGTAGTTTGAAGCGCCGATACGAAGAAGAGCAAGAAAATACATGAAAGGAAAAAAAGTCTTTCTCCCCCCTCTCTTTCTATTGCAACATTTAATGGAACACCAACCTCCTGCAAATTCTTTTGTTATAATCATTGGAACACTATTTTTTATGCGAACTGCGCAAAATTCTGTGAAAAAAAAATATGTCTAGAGAGAAAATCCAAGTTTCGAAGCAGTAAAAGGAAATTAAATATGAGAGGAATGACGGTTTCGCGTGTTTCTAACGCTTATAACCATTAGAATTGGTAATAACCTTCGCTGTCTCCTGGGTGTTGTTACGAATGATTATTCAAATCCACTACCCATAGCTACCTTCTCGTATCTTTAATTGTACGGTGAATTAGCTGATATGCAGGTTTCATCTATGCCGGATTTTAAGGATTTTTTCTTTCCGGCTGATATACTATAACAAGTTCTTTCTTATATTTCATTCACTGAAGTTCACAGAAGAAGTATCATAAGGTTATTTTTAGTTTTTGTTATTAAAAGAAAACTGTGAAATTCATTATAAAAATATATGTGTGTATAATAAGCGCAGTAAAGTAAAAGAGGCTTTCATTTCTTTCCTTTCAATAAAAGGAAAAATTCCAATTTATTCCAGAGCATGAAGACTTCTTAAAGCTGGCTAAAACTGAATAAAAGATCATAATTACTTCTGACTTTTGAAAAACTAATTCCTTCTTCAAACTTCCTCTTTTATTAGGAATTCAAGCAACTACTGACTAATTAAATAAACATTTTTAATGATTCCTTAAGTTAAGAAGTCTCCAACTTTATTATTCTTCCTTAAAAATATTTAGTTAAATGGGTATTTCCAAGTACCATTCCAATTTGTCATTAAATGAGAAATTTATTATTTTCGTTTTTACCATCAGAAAATTCGTTAGCCAAAGCTTTTAATTCGGCTTTACTAATAATATTTTTTTAAATTTTAAACTAATTCTAAATTTTTAAATTAAAGTAAAAGTTTCAGAAAAGCAAAATCTTCGTAAATAAGAAACTCAATTTCAGGCCTAAGGAACTAAACTAGTTTACTGCGGAGAAATGATTTTGTTTTGAATTAGTATTGGAATTTTTAATGCGAATTTTGAGGTTCATATTTAATATTTCTGCTTTTATTTTATTTGTTATGGAAATTAATTAATTAATTAATGTGTACTTTTTTGATGTTTAATTTCTCTACTCATTTTTTGTTCTCTTTCTTTTATCAAAATTTTTGCTGTACAAGAGGGAACTTTCAGCCCTTGAATTCCGAGCAAACATTTTGCAAGACCCTTCGTAAAAAAAAAAGGGTCGGACAAACATCAAAGAATTAAAGTATTGTACAATGTTTTATGTCCCTCAAAGGCAGCGTTGAGTGCGATAAGAGAATATTACAGCTTAATCTGCACTTATGCCCGTGACTGGTATTTTAAATTTTAACGCTAACAGAAGGTTGCCTAATTGCAAAGGCTTTAAACAGAGGCACAGATTTGGGTTACAAACATCAGGCCAGATTTAACTACACTTATCATAGATTGTTAATATAGCCTTTATTCATTAATATCCATGCTGAAATATTATTTTAATTATATTTGTAAAATTAGACTGTTATAAGCAAAACATAAAATATGAACTCCCAAGATAAATTAAATATTTCTTCATTGCTTGTAAATGTACACAGAAAAAAGGGGGGCACTTTTATTCTCCCGTGTTCTGTTAGGCATATTGACGAAATTCAAATTGCGTTTTTCATGTCTCGAAAGCGCGACTTAGGACATATATCACATTTCTATATAGCATTGTTCTAACACAAGTATTTTGACTCAAAATCAGACTTTTTCTGAAATGACATGCCAATTTTTTTCCATATTTCGATTCTATGATACACATTATGCTCAAATGTTAAATTTTGTAAACTTTGGTGCAAAAGTTACTCAGAAATTCAAAAATTTATCTGGGAGCATTTTTTTTTCAGTTTGCGCCAATATTCACTTGGCTAACTTCTTAATTTATAGCAACCTGTTTCCCTTTTCTTATTTTTTCATTGTAGACGAGTACAAAAAAAGTCGTCATTCATACTTTCAAATAATTTTAACAAAGTGCCTAAACCACATTTGGAGTTATTATCGCTTATAACAAATATGCCAAATTTCAAAGAGCTCCACTATGTAAATTCATGTATATCTTAGAAAATTTTGAATAAAAAATTCTAATTTTTTGCAGGTATGTCTAGAAATACATCTACTTTAAGAAGATGTTAAAAAATCGCACGTGTGGTTGTGCAGAAAATTTATAAAAAATATTTAAGAATACAAATTTAAATAAAATAAATCATAAAAACTGTGCGGAATATATTTGGATTAAGCCTAAATTTTGAATTCTGGAAGAAGGAATCAGGTAAGTGTAGTAAAAAAGAGACAGTAATAAATATATATCAAATTCAATTAACAATGAGCGATGATTAACAATGATTTTGCGAGCTATTTTTTTAAAAAACATTCCTGCGATTTTTACAGAACTTGGCAGTTTGGCATAATTTGAATCTTAAAATCGAAATATGGAAAAAAGAATTGGCATGTCATTTCGTAAAAAATCCGATTTTTTGTCAAAATACTTGTATTAGAACAATGCTATATATAAATCTAATACATATCCTAAGTCGCGCTTTGGAGACATGAAAAACGCAAGTTGAATTTCGCCAATCGGTCCAGTAAAACGGGAGATATAGAACTGTCCATTTTTTGTTCGCAGTGTACCACCATACAAATTATTCAGAATGCCTTAAAATTTTTAAACATTGATTAATTACCTAAGGCAAAGTGCGTGAGGTCTTCCTGACTCAGGAAATGCATACCACCGTGGAAAAATTTCTAAGATAATTGTTTTTTATATTACACGTAGATGAAATTTCGAAAACTCACATGCAACCGGCCCATTCATTAAGTCTGACCCCAGATCGAACTACTAGTGTTTAGCGGTTTACACACGCAGTCACTGGTTAGACCAAGCTTTCAACTTATCAGTTTGGATTTCCACAATCGAAGTATTTTTTTCTTTGGATTAAAAAAAATAAGTTATTATAAATAATCTTTGTGACTATTTAGAAGTATTGAAGTAAAGCAGATTGAGCTTTCTTAGTATATGCGCTTTTTACAACTGTGCAGAATGCACTAATTCTGTATAATAAGATACATTAGTTAAAATTAATACTTTTTAGACAAACTAATATAATAAGGTTAATTTGCATTTTCTTCAAATACTTTGAAAGCCATATTTATTAAATACTTTTACATCAATCACATTAGATAAATCAGAACAGTGAAATCAAAACAAATGAGACCATTTAGAACTTTTAAACTGTTTCCTAGCACTCAAATTCTTGTTTTGATTCTAGAACTGTTTAGTTGCATTTAGATTTCACATTGCTTGTAGATTCAATATCGCCTGTTAATCACTCGCAAAAGTGAAAATAGAATACCACATTACGCACCTTCTTAAAGAAGCTACAGTTAAACGCAGGTTTATTAACATCTTTATTAACATGGCTACATCGTTTCAAAATAATATTAATCGGCAGATCGGCTGGGTTGGATTATTTGAATATGGCAAAACACATGAGGGTTATTTAAAAGAACGGCACCTTTGTGGAGGACGTTCTGAAGAAAACTGATTCATATTTATTTTACACATGAGGAAAACCACAACAGGCTTGAATTTGCCTTTATTCTAACTATAAGAATTCAATGCTCTTACCCGCTAGGCCTCTGATATGGCAACACACAAGTAAATTTGATAACATTTTGTGAATAATATAAACACAAACTAGTTTCCTTTGGAAAATCCTCCATACAAACATCCACCCCTTCAGAAGGCAGTCCTCATATGCTTTGCCTTTCAGAAATGAACAAATAAAAATTTATCACATTTTATTTAATTTTCCGTGACAACTATTTTAATGTAAAATACGTACATTCAAAATCATGATTCATATGCGGTATGAAATAAAGTTTTGCAATAAATATAGAGATTTTGTTAAGGCATCGTATGCTTTCAAAGAGGAAATACAATGCAGAATGAAATGACGATCCCGAAGCAAAGGCTGGTCCTTTAAAAGCAAGAAAACAAAAAGATTTCGCAGATCCAAAGGCATTCTTCGAGAAAAGTCCTATCTCAGTTTTATTTTCACGTGCTATGCTGTATGTCTCAAGTTTTATGTTTTTCTCGAAAAAATACTTGAAGTTTTTTATGTCACATCAGGTCGTAGATTTCCTACCTCTTGGTCTCAAGGCACCTCCTTCTACAAATAACGTATACTATAGATATTCTTGAAAAGGACGAAGTTTTAAAATAGGCTTTGCTTTCATCCAGCTTCAACAGAATTCATTATTTTAGTTAATTCTACTATTTTACGGATGACAGATATTCTTTAGTGTCATTCAATAATTACGTTTTTTATTTAAGGGCACTGCTTTTCTGTATTCCTAAAATTTACACTGCTTTCCTCAAGTCCCAAATTTATCTAACAAGTAAATTTGGAAGTAGTTTTCAATAATACCGCATTCCTTCGCGTATTCCCCCCTTTTTTTAAAAAAAAGTTTTATAGTTCAAAATCTAGATGGGGAAAATTGTGTGAATAACTTAATTTTCGAAAGATGCAGTTACAGTAAGAACATATAAAAAAGGAAAATAGTCGTGGATAAACTATCGTGATGAATTACTACTATCACAATATTATTTCTTTAAAGAAACCTGCATTCCAATAAAAATACATAGTAATATTAACACTGCAATATCTAAGAAGATATCTTCATTTTTTCTACTTCCCTGTTACTTCAGTCTCAGTGTGTTCTTACTGCTTTATCTGCTACTTGTTAAGCCTCAAATCATCTGCAAATAATTAAAGGTGAATATGCAGCTGACTCAGCGAAATCGTAGACTAAATGTCAGTTCGTGTTTGCTTTGCTGTGACTGGTCTGTTTTTGTATTAGGCTGGCATAAAGTTCAGCAATTAAAATGGAAAGTTTCGGCATGATCTTTGCAGGTTGTTTACAAGGGTTTAGCTTTGGTAGTAGAGAGGGAAAAATTAGTATGTGGACGAACACATTTTAAAATTGAAGAGAGCTCGTTCTCTGAAAGCTTTGAGGAAGAGGAAAATAGCGCGAATATTTTTTTTTATTGTCAGAACCCGGTGCTAAAAAGCTATAGAGGGAGAGTATGCAAGAAAGTATGGTAATTCTGAAAAGAGATATTTATTCAAACTTCAACTAAAAATTAGATTGTGGAAGAATTCTGTAAAAGTTCTAGATCTTCTACATGCATGAACAAGGAATTTTATTAAACTAATCTGAAAAAAATCATTCAGGATTTTCCATATAAGCTGAGATTGTCAAATGTATAAGATATAAAACAGAACATTATATTATTTTTAAGAACTTTTTTTTTCTTTTGCCAAATTAGAATTTTTATTTTTCGCACCTTGTGCTAAAGAGGGCTGGAAGAAATTTCATGAAATAATTAACTTGAAGATTTTTGGAAAAATGATATAGTAAATTTGAACTAAATGTTGATATAGAACTATAGAATGCATCAAAACAGTAAATATCATTGGAATGCGGAAATTCCACTTACTTATAGTAATTCGCCTAGGAAAATTTGACATTTTGGGATATACTGACATTAACTTGCAAACATTCAAAATTATTATTACTATTTCTTGAATGGGGTAGCATTCAGTTCGATATATGGAAAATTCCAAATTATCGAAGTTCTAGTAATATACGATTTCTTTTATAGCGTTCTTGTAAAATTACTTAACATTTTATATTTTAATTACTGTCTTCTTTGTTTGAAAGAAATTATTTAAAGTATTTTCCAACTATCTCATTTTCACGTTTTAATATTAATACATATGCAATTAAATTTAACAACGCTGATATCGCATTCTATTAAATTGGCATTACAATTTATTTAATGAAATTGTCCATGTTTAGGCGTTAAATACATTTTTCGCAGATACACTTTAAGTGACTCTTGAACTAAGTTATGGGGATAAATTTAAAAACGTGTGTGCGTGTGGGGGGAAGCTTCAGCAAAATAAAAGTTTCAGCATGTTCAAACGTAACTTCTAATACATGTCACTTAAGTATAGGCAAATTTTTATCTGAAATTATGAATGAAATAAGCACTGTTACCGCTTTCTCGGATCACGTAAGGAAACAAGATTTAAGCAAGCAAGAAATATCTATTACAGGCTATTTTATCTAAAAAATTACTCTATGAAACAAACATTAATTATACAAGTGTTGTTTATTTAGCAGATTTAAATAAATCATGCGATAGCTCTACGTAGATGCCCTCATAGACGGATTCCTAAGAGAAAACGTCTCTTATTGATTGTGCACCCGAGGAAAATTACTAATTTCATGCAGCCAGCGCGTGCATTGGTATTTGAATCCGGAATGAACTCCAAGCATTCGGAGGTCTTATCACTTTGGAAGCTGATAGGCCTTATTATATTGTTTGGAATTTTGTATATAGATAGATGATTTTAGCGCTGTCATATGTGAAATTGTTGTATTTTTTTTGTGAAATGTAACGCAAAACCTAAGAACCTCTACGTAAAGAAGGAAAGGCTCCATAGACGTAATGTAAATCACTTTATCTGCAACGCCGCTACAAAGAAAAGGGAACATTCGCCAAGGGATTTGTCGACGGAATCAGTTGGCGAGAATTTCCCCTCTGTGATGTGCCGGTTCTTTGGTACCCAACCGACATTTTCCCCCTCCGTGACGTGTATAGCAAATTGAGGAACACGGGTTAAGATGAATCGTTCTTTGACTTGTCGCGATAATTTAAACTCGGAAATGATGAAATATTAGGTGAAGTTTCACTTTCACTGGCTGTTGAACTTCCATTGTCCATATCGCTACTTGAAACCAAAGAACCTATTCTTTGTTTAAACTCTTGCTAAACGTAACGGGCGAACCTGTTCAAACCAACTTCGACATTCAGCTTCGAGCTTTGGCGCTTTTTGGCGACAGATATTTCACGCATGCGCAGTTATTTCCCTTTTCGTTGGAAGGGAGCCACTTCTGCTTCTGCGAAGTTTTCCTTCTTAACAGTACATATTCTTTGGCAAAACATCTCAAGAGAAAAGCTATGCTGGAGAAATGCGAATACAGGAGCAAGTCCATTTAACACTGAGTATATGGGTATCTCGGTAATTTGGAGAAAAATCGCCGAAAGCAGCCAAACTTGGCTTTTAGTGACGTTTTTTCTGGTTCCTATATCACTGTAATAAGTATTGTAATTGAATAAATCGAATTGATCATTGTATTAGCTGTACTCATACTGCTTTCTAGTAATTTCGAGAAGCAGAAAGCACTAGAAATACCTCAGCGACCGGCTGTAAACTACATAAGGCTGTTTGAGACAACTACTAACAGCATCTCCTCTCAGTAGTTATTACCTCATTATTGCGAGGTGTTAGTCAGCGTGAGATCGGATTAGCTTTCTCTTTACTTGCGTTTTGCATTGCATTATATTAAACGTTCTTTATGAAATTCGTATATGTATAAGCTATTTTTGCGAAGTGGACAGGTATCTAGTATCTTTAATTAACAAATGCTGCTGCTTATCATTGAATAATGATGCACGAAACTAACTAATATTTCAATAATTAATGAGTGAGTGAAATAAAAAAATTATTCAAACCATAGAGCTCTTCGTTGGATACATGCAAGTGATATTGAAACTCCTATGTTTTGGTAACATTTTGCTTATCTTTTGCCAACTATTTTCATTCGTTTCCTACAACCATCAAACAGGAAATGTACAGGGAAATGAGAAAAAAAGTAACTCTTTATTTAATTATTTTAACGCATGTTTGAAGAACTACCATCATATTTTCAAGCACATTCATTATAATTCACAAGTTTTATGGATAAAAAGTCTTACGGTATTCATTTCACAAGTCTTATGGATAAAAATGTTGTATAAAGTTTTCAGGTGAAATTTAGTTATCAAATAAAATAAAGGACACTATTCTAGTTACACAATAATGAAACATAACTAAATACACATTACTAGAAATTATAAAATAAATTGCCGCTTATATTTAAAATTCTATCTGAAGTAAATTACTTGCTTGATTAATTGTTAATGCTACCGCAAAACAATCACATACACTATTTTCCCAAACCGCATTTTATCGTTTCATATTCAAGAGATAATTTTGTATTTAAAATCTCTGAATATTGTTTAGGAAATAGTAAACAATGAAATCTACATTTGCTTCAAGAATGTGTTGAGTCTCAGATTTGATTTTAATATATCTACGCAAAATGATGGATTATCTGTGCTAAATCCTTCGTTGTACAGGAGGAATGCTCCAATAGTGGTTAAAATATTGCAAAAAGGTATTCCACAGATATATCAATAAACTTGAAAAGAACCCTGGAATAGACTTCAATTAAAGTTTTGCCATTCAGTAAGAAACTCTTTCAGTGATTTGCCATTAATATTGAAAATAGCTCAGAACGGAAAGAGTTAAGAAATTTTTATTAAATTACAAATATTTTTGAATATAATGTTTTTCATACAGTGCATTTTTCTGAATACTGTTGCGTTTTAGACTAACGTACTACTAATTTTCATCTTTTCTTACAGCCTCAGATGACAAGTTTTGGTACATAGTTTAAAAGTGATAACTAAAAAAATTATGGCATTTCATCACGTAATTAATTTAATGATACTTAATAGATTTAGGCTGGAAAATGCGTGAAATAAAGGATTTATTAAATTTATTTTATGAAAAAATGGTACTATTCTGTTATCGGGACTGGATTTAGAAATGTAGGCATGTATTCATGTATTTATGTATGTGTGCATACATATATGTACGTATGTACTCACGCACATACATCTATGCAAACATACATATACCTCTGAATCCAGTCTCGATAATAGAAAACGTTTATTCCAAAATAACATTACTGTCGATAATGATGTACATAAAAATGGGACATTTTTATTTCCATGAAAAAAGTAGAACCATCTAGTAGAATACAAAGAGGAAAAAATCTGTATACGTGTTTAACATGATTCCGATATGCGCATTAATCAGTCTGAGCGTCTGAAATGCTGTTTGCTGCTTCCCGGCTAACTAATCAGTTAACGAGGTATTTTCACATTATACGAAACATTTGGCCCCGATTCGCAGTAATAAAAGAGTTTTAAAAATATTTCCATTAATAAATAGGTTTTAAAGCATTACTAAAGTTAAAATAGATCAAAGCTAGCTATCGCATTGACAAAGGACTGTGATAATAATTCATTATATAAAATCGCAATTTCTTGAGAAGGAGTTAAAACACTACTCATTTTGAATGTCATTTATGTTTTAGGATTAATGTGCTATTTTACTTTAGATTCCTTAAACGTCATAGCAAGTTTTGATGATTAATAAAAATCCCCCCTTTTGAAGTATTCAGTAAAAACAAAAGCCAAAACATTGAGAAAGGTGGAATTCATTAGGAAAAAAAATTCTCAATTAAATTCTCTACAGCCAAAAAAATCCATGCACTTCAGAAAAAAGACGAAGCTATCTCATACTCAGATACACTGATTCAGATAAGGATTATGTTAATTATCACCAATAATTTAATTAATTGGTAAGAACTATCTCCTGGATTTTAAAGTTTTTGCAACTTGAACTATGAAGAACATATGTAGTCTATTTAAGTAGAAGTCATATTCAGGTTAAGAAAAAAGTGTTTATCTTTTTCTATTCATCTATTTATACACATTTATTATTATTTCCCATTGCATCTTATGACAATAATATAAAGAAAATAAACATATCAATGTTTGGCTGTTTTGTGCATGTGGTTGTAGTTTATGTATACATCAAAATGTATATCACCCATATATGTATTTTTATGTAGGTATCTGTCAAAATACGTATAAACTATTTTAACTTCTTTCTTAAATGAGATATCTAGCCTTGAGAAACTTTCCTAATTTTTCCACAGTTCACTTAGCAATGTGAATTCATTTGCAACCTTAACATAAAGGATTTATCTAGAAACAAATGGCATTGGGTATTCTCAATGCTAAAATCTGGATTACTTTCAAAAATGGGAGTTAAAAATTTATTTCCTTCAGTAAATAATTTGCAAGGAGCAATAAAGTTTTATATTAGTTGAACCCACATCCGTGATTTGGCTATGAGATAGCGTAAATGCTCTCCGAGAAACATTAGGAAAGAAGCAGAAAGTTTCATATCCAATATTTGAAAGGCAAAGAATAAAATAAATTCGTGTTTTGCTCGCGTCAGAATTCCTCGGTTTCTGAAATACTCCATTTCTCGCAACCCTCGGGTCGCCAATAAAATAAATAATTCCCAGATCGATATAAGGAGGTTATATTGGCTTAAAACACTGATTTACCATCATGCCAGGGTATCGACGATCTGTTAATACCCGAGGGATTCTTGTTATGAATGGAGAGGGATACTACGCGTCAAATAATCTACGATCTATCATGAGCAAAAACTTTTCTAAAAGAAAATACTTGCCACCCTAGGGACGGGGTAAAGGACATTTTTTATTAGCTTTCCAGATAGGGGCTTTGTCCTTAGAAGTTTAGTTGATCCATTGTGTCGAGAGCATTGAAGGAGTTTTAAAACTTAAATCCTGTTTAAGCTTTACACTTCTGTTGGCAGAAAGAAGCCGTTACTCTAGTCATGTGGGACCCCTCCTTGCAACATACATTTCTAAAGAATTGTTATTTGTACAATAATACCACTCACTTTATTTTATTTGTTGCTTATGATTTTGCAATAAAAAGACAGCACAGAAGAAATATTTTGCATTTGGTTTGACAACATTTAAATCTGTGCCTTCCTAGCAGCATAATATATGGATGGAAAAATATAAAAAGTCTCCATTTTTCCTTTAGAAGAAAAGCTATTTTCCCCTTGTTTATGCACTGTAACTGTAGCCCTTCAAATGTTGTAATTTATGCATTCAAATAACACAGTATAAAATAAAATAAGCTACATAGTGATGTTAATATTTGAAGAAAATAACAGACAGTTTAATTAATTAGAGTTTATCCACTGTTTGAGAATCAATAAGGCTTTGTCGTTACATGTGACTTTTCGTTACTTTTCCTAAATATGCTCACAGGAATAATTAGAGAGCTACCTGTAGTTGAAAGTAACATCACAACTACAAACTCTAAAAACGCAATACTGGCTAAGCGTTTCATATACTCAATTGAGCTGAAAAATGCTGGAACGTTATTTTCTTTCTTGTTTGCACAGCTGCTACAGAGAAGATTTATGTAAAATACATATTATTTTAAATTGAAGCATACTGTAGCTACACAAGCCTGTCGATAACTTAATTTCTGAGCATTTCACAAATTTAACTTAACAGAGACGTACTTTGATATAAACAGGATGGGTTATTAGGAGGTTTTAATTTAATGCAAAAGTATTAAGTTTTTAAGACTTTGTTAGTTAAAAATTTCTTAAAAATTTCTGATGCGTTTGCTAGTGTCGGAATCAGTAAAATTTCACATCTTTCTTGACTACTCTTTACAGCATTTTAACATTAAATATTTTTATTCTATACTTACTAAGATTTAACTAAAATTTCATCTGAATTTTGTTAAGACATTTTTCTTCTGTATACGAATACTGTAATATTTCGCATGCCTCTGCATATAAATTACATTTTACTGGGATGACTATTTTTATAATTTCTATGTGCTGATCCTATTATAAACTACACAGGCGAAGTGTTTTTTTATTTTTTTACTTATTTTGTTTTAAGAAGATGCGTGCATTGAAAGATTTTTTAAGAAGACTTACTTTATATGATAGTAAGCAGAAAATTTCTTGCTAGGTAGAATGCAGAAAGATTCATTCAATTATTATTACCAACACATACAAACTTCCTCAGCTTTTAATACCCTGAAAACCTATATTTGCATCGCATGTGGGATCCAAAAGAGCCTTATTTTCGAAATAGAATCCCCGATATCAGAAAATAAATTTTCTGTGTTATTATCAGAATTTTCAGGTATAATATACTAAAGATTATTTCCAACAACAACTTGAGGTTAATATTTACTAATTTGCCGCATACTTCGTTGCAGATCTCCGCCATGGAGATGTTACAAATATTAAGTTTTGAAGATAAATACTTGCTCGTAGCTCATACTTATAACGTATGAATTATGTGCATTGATAAGCTAATGCTTTTTATCGTAACAGAGCTGTGCATTGTGGGGGTATATAATTGACGCAGCATAGTAAACTTAATGGTATTCTGAATAATCGCTAAAAATATACAGCCTTTTCATGAATAAAGCTATTAGTGTCTTATAAAATCCCACCTATCTGGCATTTGTTTGTAAAATAAAACAAAATGTTCCTTTAATAGTCAGTAACTGCATGAAAATATTCTCCCAGCATAATACTTCTTGATTAAACGAGCGAAAACTTTATATGAGTGGCAGAGTAAATCAACAGAATTTCTTTATCCAACTTAGGAAAGTTCCCTATATCACTGCGAAAATTCGGACACCATCATAATCTCTTTGGCACAGGTACATCCCTCAAAGCCCTTTATACGGTAATGATAAGAGGCACGCAATAAGCACATATGGGTCCGATTAGAACGGCACGAAGTCTAGAGAAGGAAACAGCAATTGGAAAAATGTTCACCCCCTTTTGTTAGTCGTCCTCAGACCACGTGTGCTTCCATGTCTCAGATGTTGCAGTCACCATGTGAGTCGAATAGATGTAAAGTTTAGGAATTTATCTTGTTCCTTATACATTATAGAGAAACTTGGGTTCACGTCATTGGCCTGAGTGGAGATGGAAGTTTTCATTCGATAACGAGACCGAAGATTCTTCCGTAACACTCTTAATAATTAGTGTCGAGTTCAATGTCTTTTAACACTGGTAAATTAGAACGGGCTGCTCAAGAACCTTTGACGCTGTTTGTAAATTGGTTGAGTAGGTACGATTGAATCAACGGATTGCAAGTTTAAGATAATGTGATAAAGCAAAGCAATTCATAAATAGCACTTCGATCACGTGCATTGTATAAAATACTTAGGAGTACCGACTCCCGTTAATGTGACAACTACTAATTATTACCGCTGGTTCTACAAATGTGTCTCTAATTTATTCAATCCATTTTAAAAAATAAAAATTGATAGGGGTAAAAACTATGTTCTTGCCGGATGACCTTTTCGATGAACACATCAGACTATTGATTTTCATTTCAGTTTAAAACCAGATATTAAAATAGATTTTACATTCTAAGCGTTAGATACATTTCTATAAGCAAGTTTACAAATTTAATTCACCAGGTTTTAATAAAATGCGAGGAATTCGAGATGCAGATTCGTAAATTAAGACAGCTATGCAAATATTCCTAGTAAAGATAAACTGAGTTTTAGAAGTAGCGAGAGGAACAATGTTTCAACTAATATTACTGTCATTTAATAAACACGAATAATATTAAGTTTGGTTGTTTACATATAATTATAAAGCTAGGATATTTATTACAACTATTGAATAAATTCAGATAGAATTTTAAGCTTCTAAATAAAAAATTAAGTCTGGAAAAATTTAATAAAAGATTTAATATAGTATATTTAATATTGATTCAGAATATGCTTTGTGTTATGCATTTCCTGAAATTTTTCAATCTTTACATTTACGTTAATTTTTTCATTGAATGTCGTATACAAACAAAAAATTTCAAATGAATATCAAAGATTAAATTTAATAACAAATTTTAGGATGAAATGGAAAATACAATTAGTTTTTACAACTAAATATTTTGATACTTTTTTGTTTCTTTTCTGTGTACTGCATTTTACTTAATTAATTACTATATTTTATTTTAAGTATTTTTAACATACAAAGACATATTCTATCAGATTTGTCCCATTTAATAAATTTTCAAACTCATTCTCTCTCTTTTTAGTATTTATTTATATCTACACATGCAGAATCAGATATCTACTGCAGTAAATACAGCAAAAATAATACTGAAATTGCGGCTAAAATAACTTTCGCATACTTATCCAGCAACAGTCCAAGTATTTTTGAAAATCCATGTTTTTACTGTCATTTAAACTTATATTAATTAGAAAGTCATTTCTCTTTTAGAATACTTCACTTTTATTTGAATTTCCGGGTTTTTCCATATGTATCGTGGATATGAACCAATTTCCCTTCAGACGTCCTCTACGAAAGCACCCCTTTCCGTGAGCAGATAGCCGTTAAATTGCTTTCCCTTAATCAATAACATAATCGATTATATTTGGAGAAAAAGATAATTAGTGCATTTGAAATAAAAAGTAGTATTAATAAAATGGCAAATAGTGTAATAAAAAAATTCAACATCATGAGAATGGTAATTTAATCTAAAATAGTTATTTTCCTGAAAAAGAAGTATTCTCTAATTTATTTTACAAAAATTTTATGCAGCATTTTTCGTTCTGTTGTTGGATCTCAATGATGTTCTTCACAATAAAATCTTAATAGTCTTTTCAGGAAAATTTGCACAATACATAAAGGAGTATTGTGCTATGCTAAGAAAATATGCAGAGTGAAACAGCTTGTTCTTAAAGTTGCGTCTTTAACAATAGGACCAGCCCACCACCGACCTAACAGTAAAGACAGTGAACCCTGGTAGTTCGGCCCGTGTTCGAATCCCCTGGAATGGGATGGCTGCATAGGCGTTTTCATGGTTTTCCTCACCTATAACGTGTATACGAGACAGTTCCACAAAAGCATCCCTACCCTTAGGCAGATAGGCCCTTGAGGGCTTTGATGTAATAAAACAAAACACAACCAAACAACAGGCCAAACTTTCATGAATATGTGAATATTCAATTTATACAACAATAGTCCACTAAAAATTTTTGATATTAAATTAGAAAGTAAAGTAAAGCTTTCGTGAATGTTTCGTAAATATAGTCACAATTTCTCCATTTCTTATTCATCAAGTATTGACATTTCAGTTCGTTTTTCAAGTTCAATTTAGGCATTTGTGCATGAAAGCTTAATTATTCGCTTCGGGAATCAGTCAAAATTTTTGTTATTAGATTTACAAGAAAGCTGATTTTGCTCTGTAGTGTAATAAGAAGTAACTTTAAAATACTCTGTATAAATAATACATATACAGAATCTAATATATATATCTATATCTATCTATCTATATATATATATATATGTGTGTGTGTGTGTGTAATATTTTCGAAGCACAGTCGCGATGGCTGAATGATACGGCTAGAAGAAAGAGTTGATTCCAAAAGAGATTTAGCTAATTATCAGCTTAATTTGCAGATTTTCAGGCACATTAGAATAATTCCTTGTAGACAATATATACTCTTGAATCATAGCAATTACGATAATTTCTTATATGCACGTTATATCATCTTAGAATAAGAACAAAGGAGGTGGTACAGCAAAAATAGAGATGTCGACAAGACGGAAGCTAGAGAAAGGAATGTAGCAGCAGAAGAATGACTTAATTAATCGCCAGCGGTATTTATACCAAGTTTGATGTATGTGTGTGTATATTAATTTAATGTGAAAATAATATAACAACTTAAAAAAATTAATTAATATATTTATATGCATATTATTAGATCTGATGATTTCATACGAAAAGCTACACATTTCTCTCTAAACGCAGAGCATCAAAAAATGTGTCCTTTTTTTCTAAAATATTGGATTACCAGAAGCTAAATTCTTCAGAATATAATATTGACTGCCTGGCTGGTTAATTTTTGAATTTCTACATGACTTAAAAAATTAGTTATTTTTTCTATGAAGTCAATTTCATACGAATTATGGATTTTAAATAAGCAGCTGGAAAAAAAATTGCTTCATTTTTCGTTTTCTGAGAGTTCGAATTTTTGGTTATTGGCAGTCATGTGTGAATTAAATAACCATCACAACTGGGAATTTTTATTCAGACATTCCGCATAATCGAACGGAAACTGTATTTCGAAAACGGCAATGAAGAAAGTCATGTGACTAAATTCCATTAAATTAGTAACACAACACATAGGTAGGTACGCAGGTTGACGTAGATTTACGCAATATTTCAAAACACCATTTTCTGAATAAATAGCTTTGGTTTGAAATTTTTGATAAATTGTACAGTTTTTATTTTCCTCTTTTTTTTTTACTATTATGTGAACCCAATAAATCGAACGAAAACCGCAGACTTTGAATGTTTTTCACATGCATGTGTACATCCAGTTGCGTAATGTATGGATGTCTATTTATTTTAATTCAAAACATTAGTATCCATTATGTCCTTTGATATGATATTACTTAGTTAATCACTCCGACTATCTGCATCCCTTGGGACGAGTTCTATTTGGCTACACTACCAGTTTCCTTTTCCTAGAAATGCGCTTTTGTAAAACCAGTCAGATCTGAGGGTTGATAACGCTTTCCAAGCTTAACATTCATTCTATAATAGAAGGCGGTATTAGCATAACCCTCGAATTCATCCAAAACGCAGCTTTCAACATCTTGTTAAAAGTCTTATCTACGTAAGCTGAAAGGACAGAAGTTTTATTAATTCCGTATGTTGCCCCAAATAAAGGAGTTGTTTGTCTGAAGGTCTTGTTGAGTGTCATTGGCACTCACTATTGTTCAGGTCCATTTTTGTATTAATAATCCTTTTTTCAAGAAAATTATCCAAGATATTAGCTATGGAAATCATACCTTGTAAAATCAGGGAATCCGTAAGGAATCCAAAACTTTAAACCTTATGTGAAAGTGGAAATTACTCAAAAGGAGCAGTGTGGCCAGTTTAAATCAGAAATAACAACTGAATAAAAAATAAAAAGTACCTTGTCTAGCTGTCTCGGATCCTACGATTTCTTCTGGAAATATGAAATAAAGGAATATTTTCTGATGGAGGAAAACATTTGATAAACATTTACAAAACGTGTGAAAAAAGCTCAGGCCTAATCTTTCACAACGTGTAAAATCTTATAATGTTCTTAATATCCATAGGCTATGCGAATTAGTTTGTTTGACTTTATAAACTTTATGCATGGTAAAAGATAGCAGATAAGCTTTCAAGCTCTGGCATAATACTGCGTATAAAAGCCTTTCCGATGAAAAAAGCTTAAGTAGGTAACAGAGTTTACATTAAATTCGGAAAAAAATCATTAATTTCTATATTCATCAGGGATGCGTTTAACGCAAATGAAACAGTGTTGTTTTATAAGTTTCTTTCCAATAAGCCTGTGACTTCTGAACGCGAAATACGCATAATCGATAAAGGCAGAAAGAAATTATGCCGCAGTGATCATTATAGTGGTTAGTGATGCTGGTTGCCAAATCGTCGTGTCTTGTTTCGAATCCCTGTTCTTCCCTCCTTACTATAATAAAATCCTTTTGGACTTGTACTCATATTTATGTCAGACAAGTGAGAAGAGTCGCAAAAATAAAAATCAAGTACGTCACCATACAATAATGGTAATAAAAAGCTGAAATTGCTACTTCCGTAAGTCTCAAAATTCACGATATTGTACTCATATAAGAATGTTGACAAGGATTTACGTAAATTAGCCATTTATTTTATCAGTTTACTGAACTTTAACTTTCGTCAGCTCCCAACAGAATGTATGTTAGTTAAAGGAAAATAAGAGCAGAGTTCTTTGGCTTAAAGGGACAGCTTTTTTAATAGCATTTTACTCACAGTCATGCTGCTGAGCTTCCCTGCTTGTTCAACTGAATTCATCTGTTTTTGCTTCTCGAATACTTAGGCCCGAGGCAAGGTTTATTCAAGGCGAGTTAATTTGTATTTCACAAACATTTTTAATTTAACACTTGTTCTGAATTTTCAGAAAACTGTAAAGTTTGTGTTGCTGTTATACTATTTTAAAGTTATGTGATACTGCCAGGTTGAGGTGTTTTTAAACAAGTTTTAATTTTCAACGCTCCCTTTGAGTTTGGATGCTTATAGTAAAAAAGTATAAGGGATAAGAAATTGTCTGAGAATCTTCATAATTCTAGTAGATATGGCACTGGGCTCACCATCGGCCGAGCGGTAAAGTCACTGAACACTGGTACTTTGGTTCGAGGTTCGAATCCCGCGATCGGACTAGATGCATGGGCGTTTTCCCCATGTGTAATGTATGTGAACCAGTTTCCCTTAGAAAGTCCTCCATGAAATAATCGCTCCCCTTAGGCAGATAGCCCTCGTGGATTTGCCTTAATTGCATAATCACACAGCCATCGCACCTAAAGTAGTGTAGAACTATATACATTATCTCCCAATTATGTATCATGAGGCCTATATGGCCTGAGAAATCCGCATAAACTAATCAGTTAAAAGGCCTTGATAAAAACCTTTCCTGTTGAAGCAAGAAATTTCTGTTACAAGTAGATAATGCATCAAGTCGCAGCAAAATCTCTGTGTTGGCTATTTATTACTTCTACCCGCGCTAAACTTTTCTCATTTGCTAATTTGGGTATGTATATATATACTCATTCAAACACACACACACACGTATATGTATATACATTCACATACACATATATGTGTATACATACACAAAATCTATCCATTAAATATTGAGCCCTTTTAGTTCTCTCAAAAACTCGCGTAGTTTTATCATTCAGAATTGGAGTGGATTTCATCGCACATTTGTGAACGGTCATTTTGCTCCAGGCAGTGAAAAGGAAACACCATCAGGTATCTCCTGCATTTTATTACTGTCATATAAGCAGAGTCAGAGAGAGATTTGTGAACTTCCCAAAAAACTGAACAGAAGTACAAATTTTGTTTGAGCGTTATTCGATAAAACCTCTTTAAACGTGCCATCAGTTGTTAAAATAGTTTCCCCAGACGAGTCTCCAAGTTAAAGATTGATCAGATTTGTCGATCTATTTGCTGCGATTATGAATACAAAGATAAGCAAATACTTGTTCTACTCACTGACGGTTCGCCTTCGAGTGAGTAACTACGCGGTAAAATGACTTGTTCACGTTGTCCTGCAAAGTCCTCTCTAATTCTCTGTTAACTTAAGCCAAAAGTTCATGACTGATTTTTGAAAAATCAAACTGGCATATAACGTTTTCCAGATATACTTCCTTTATATATATATATATATATATATATACACACACATATATGTATATGTTATAAAAAGATTCCCGACGTTTTCGGAATTTATTAAAAAAGTACTCATTTTTTTTTCAGCTTATAAGCTTTGTTAGACATGTTATTACGCAGTGCTACTATGAAAATAAAAGACTGGCTACATACGATAATTTGCCACTTATTTTTCAAAACGGGCTGAACAATCATCTTCGTGGTGTTCCCCATGCGCCATGCAGATATGAGCCAGTTTCGTTTAGACGGTCATCCACGAAAGTGCATCTCGCCTTAGACAGACAGATCTCGTGTGCTTTGCAATAATCGAACAAACCAAATTCCTGTTGACGAATATTTGCCCCGAAGTTCACATTGCCTACTCTGCATCAAATCTGAATATGTAGATAGCTTATTATGACTAATGATTTATTTTATATCTATGTACAGAAGATTCCGTTTATAATAACAAAAGTTACATTGAAGCCGCGAATAGTTCATTACAGTGTGTGATCAGAATGAGATTACAACTAATTGTGAAATAAAATGAAGCAGCATTCATATAAATTATAATAACTCAGACATTTCGGGATTACCGAGGGAAAGATTTAACAACTACTGAAACAAAATTTCCCCTCGTACAGCTTAATGTTGACTAAGTTGGCAGGAATTATTGGCAGTCCCCTACCTAATTATACTACTTGTCGAATGTTTTCAATGAACACTGATTTATTTCCTTATATGCATTTCAAATTAACTAATGCAGTTTTAGTAGAGTTGTCTTATTCTTTCAGGTTTAGTACTCGTACGAACTGCCATTTGTGTGGCTGTTAATTGTAGTTCATTTCATGCTCTAAAAGTCAGAAAATGTTTGTTGTAGATATGCATTAAATTACTTAGTTTATAAAATGCGTTCTGCTTTTTTTAAATGCACTTACGCATTATCTCGTCGACCGTCAAATTGTCGTCAAGGAGCACGTTCTACAGCCAATTATGGATCAGCGTGACATAGCAACATACTCATGGCATGTGCTTTCATCTTACGCAAACCTGATTCATGCCTGAAGCCACTTTCTATTTGTTGAAACAAATAAATAATTGCGATGCAATGTCAAAACCTATGACAAGGGAATATCATCCATTCGAAGAGGAACGGAATTCGTAGACTGTAGAACTACACTTGTGACTAAACTTCGATTTCTTTACAGCTGATCGTGAGTATAAGCACGTGTGAAATGGAAGAAGAAAAAAATAACTGAATATGTTCGACAAAATAGTAATAGTTTGTAACAATTAAATATGGGAAATTAGTACTCGTATTGTTCTAAACAGAGCTTCCGGTATTATCGGAGGTCTTAACAAAATAGACGAGATCGACGAGAGCTTCTTTAAGGAGCTTAAAAACGAAATGGGTCCAGTACTGATCATTTATAAATAAAGAGTTATGAGTTTCTTTCGCGTTCCACAGGAAATTGGTGTAACTTTTGGGTGGATCGCGACAACTTCCAATGTTCAATGGCAGCCAACTTTTACAGTCACCTGGATAATACATAAGTACCAAATGAATAATTCTAGAAAAGGTATTCATTATTAACTTCCAGAAAAACATACTAAATACGCAATTAATGCGTATAATGTAAAAGGGAAATAGATTTGCCTAAAAATAGCTTTAGTTAAATAATTCAGCTTTTTCCAGAGTTTATGCTACGTCAGCATATATTGGTGATTATTTTAATAGCAGTGTACGTCAGTCTACCACAGGTATGACTTCTTATTTATATTTAATGCTACGGATTATGTTATTAATGAGAGCATATTACTAATAAAATTAATGAGGTGGGCCGATTAGAAATGCACTGTTTAGCAATAACTTTATTCCTTTCGGGTAAATTGCGATTTTGCCCAACGATTGTCTTTTAAACTAATTTGAATTTTTGACATTAAAAGCTCTTTTGGAAAATTCATAGGTGCTGAGATACCCAGGTTGTTACAGAAATAAATCAGAACATTCTTAGCAAAGAATCTGAAAGAATTAAAGTGAATATACAAGGTTTAAGCCGAAAAAAAAACGAAAGAAATTCTCTAAGTTTCTGCGAATATTAGCTTTTTTTCTGGCGTTTATATCATTAGTAAAATTAATAAAACATGTATATTTCTAGCACCATGCAATACGCATTTCGACCACATAATTTTATTTTTACATAATTGAATTGCTTGTAATATATATACTTACTTTGCAACGCGTAAGCAAGGCTATTTATGTATTTCATGTTACAAAAAATGTAGCAAATTTATTTTAAACAAAATAACAGCAAAATTTAAGAAATAGAAAGGGCATTTCTGATGCAATAGAAATCGCGTAACACAACTTAAAGTAATTTGTTCTTTTTAGAGAAATAGATCTGAGTACAACATGGATATAGGCATTTGTAGAAGTAGCATTTTCGGTCGATGGACTCTACCGCTGGGAAAACTCCAAATTGCTCTGACCTAACTTTCTCTTCTTCACACAAGTTCACAAGATCACGTATAGTTTCCGACTCTTTTCCCGAGTAACTTTTGTTAAGAGCAATAAAAATACATCTATGCTGTTTTTGCAATCGTGTACAACAATTGGCTAGGTTTTATAAAATGACAATGAGACTTTGTTGATTATGGAGAAGCATATAAGAGTTGTTCAAGTTCACTTCCCATTTCATTCTTCGTAATCTATTTTATAGCGGTGCATCGCAAAATTTCTAGAAAAGAATAAAAACTGAATACATTTAAACCAATGGAAAATTTATTACATAATTGCAAAGACCAATGATTTGTCCAGCGATTATATACAGCGAAGACAGAAATTTAAATTATTTAATACTATTTCGCGTAACCTTAAAGACAAGGCAGAATTCAATTTGATGCTTTAAGCTGTTTGATGCTTCAGTATTTATTAAAACAATTTAGATAAATTTAATTGGTTCATTCTGAAAACATCTTACTTTTCAAATATATTGTCTCATAAAGTACAATATAGTATAATTTAAAACCATTATTTATTTTCGAAAACAGACTTTGGTATAAGAAACAAGAAGATTTAATGAAATACATGAAAGTGTTAATATTTGTGGCATTTCAACAACTGACTCAACAACTGATTGTTAAATGCTGCATGCTATATGTAAATATATTTCTTTGTAAATTTTAGCCTTTGGTATTAAGTCATTCATGTTACATTATTCATCTGCCAAACAACAAGCGAAATTGAACAGACAGCAAACGAAATTAAATAGACAACGAATGACGTTAAACAGACAACAAAAGAAAGAACTTCGCTTTTCAAAGCTTAGCAGCATAATTACGTTTTCCAGAGGAAATCCGTAGAAGCCCCGGACTCCTAATTCTTAAGCTCATTGTTCCTTCAATTTCGGGGAAAAAACATTTTATTCCTTTAATTAAGACAATATGTCCATATAATAATAGGACTCCCGTGATAATTTCCTAGCGAACGAAGAGTCGTTTGATTGTCATTGCAACTGCAGTTGATTACCAAGTACCTGCTTCCCATACATACTTCTCAATCCTTAGAAACTTCTTTTCTCACTTTTCTTTAACCTAATTCTTTAAGTAATGCCTTAGAAGCAGGATTACTCCAATTCCACAATATATTGAGCACCAGAAAAGCAATATTCGAAAGCCATTTTGAGTTTACCAAAGAAGAGATTACTATCATCAGCCGAAAGCGTTCTAATCGGTTTTGATTCTCCAAATTTCGAAAATGCTGGTATACATAGCTTTTTTAAATATTTAATCTGATAAATAAAGACGTATAAAGAGTTGTAAGCTTTAAGCCTCTTATGAGAAGAAGGGTGGTAGTTTACAGAAATATCACATATGAGTTAAAATAGAATATGAAAAGACAAACTATAAGAACTAAAAATCACTACAAACACCAAAACCAACAGAGAGTGAAAGGATCAAATCCATGAAAATTGTACAATCTCACTCTTTTTTTGTAACACACTCTAAGACTCTAAATAGAACTAAGCAACTTACGGCTGTTCTAGTTAAGAAAACAGAAAAGTAAATTAAGTGTAAAAGACTCATTTATATAAGGGTACCATATTTACCCAAACTAGCCAGTATTTATGGTTTAAACTCAAAAAGTAAAGTTTTAAATTCAAACAGAGTTTTAGTCAGCAAAAAGGTTACACAGAAATATTAAATTCGTAAGTTGGCTCCAAACTACACCGGCGTGGCAACCCTATTGGCAATATTAAAGTATTGCCGTAGACAGGAATGCTATCATAGAATATCCATTATTAACGTGACCTTCAGCAGGTAGAATACACTCTATTTAAGCAATCTAAAATTTCCCTTTAAATACTATCTCTTTCTACCTCATTTACATCCTGGTAGGAAAAAGGAAACGAGGAGTGACAGTATAAGATATTTCTCCCACCTTCTTCGCATGCCTTTGTGGTGTAGTGGTCAGCACGGTGGGCGTTCCAGAGGTCTGTGGTTCCAATCCCGGCGAGGGCATTGCTCATTTTTTGCTTTCCTGATTTCAAAAAATAACCTAATGTCTCTACAACAGTAAAGATAGAAAACCTAAGGTAACTGGTTAACGAGAAATAGCAGTAACTTCTTTACAAAATGTTAGGACATTTAATTCTTCTATTATAAAATAGTTGCCTTTCTATTAGAAAATATTTGCATAAAAATGAAATAGTTGTATATCTTTTGAAAAGTATAAATATTCGCACTGTCTGTGTCTTTAGAATTTTTCTTTTTTTTTGTAGTAATAGTAATTTTATATAATGCAAAATAGTAGCGCATTTTAAAGATTTAATTTACATAATTTGATGATATAAAAGTTTGATTTCATTGTTACATCTTTAACTCACAGTTTTGCATAGTTTGCATTGTTTTCTACCATCTCAACGCAGAAAGGAAGAGTTCTCCAAATTGATTTAAAAAAAAAGAATCCTAGAAGGAAAGTTTAAAATACTTTATAACTTTACACTGATACACGTTTAGCTAAAAATATAAAAGTTTGCTCTTTGAATTATTTTATTGCGAAAACAGAAGAATTGGAAATCAAAAATAAAAATGCCCAAACACGAGTAATTCTAAAAAAAAATACCTTCTCCTTAAGATAAACAACATACAAGCGCTAAAGAAACAAACACATCCTTCGTCACGTCTTTCGAAGCATACGTAGTAGTTCCATGTATATGTGTGTCTGCGTGTATTCCCCTAAAAATTGAAGCCGTACGGCGACGGTTTTCGGTGCGCAACAGAGCATGCACTAAACCATCGGGATACGTTAAAGAGATGAAAATTGACAACTGAGCCGTACGTTTTGTTTCAGCAACTGTACTGAATCGACAAAAAATACTTGCTAAACTGAAATGTAACAGCAAAAATAGAAATGCAATTGAGTAGAAAATGGCCTGAGTATTTCGCAGAAATGTGATGACAGGGGGAAACGTACGCTGTTAAAATGACATATGAAACAAATAAGTGAAATGTACGAAAGGGAAGGAAAAAGTAAAATGATAAATCGGCAGCTGTGTAAAGTGTTACATAAAAAATAAAAAGCAAGAGATTGAACATTCAACAAAGTGCTATCTCAGAATATCTCAGTCATAAAATATTTACAATAAGTTCTCAAATAATTCATTTAATGCATTAAAAATTCTTAATTTATTAAATACTACATATTTTTTTTTTGTTTCAACAATTCTCCGGCTAGCGAATGAAAATTCTGGACGTAGCCTATGACTGCCATTGAATTAAACGTAATTACGTTGAAATTCAGAACAGTCAGTGTATTGCCTGTCATATATGGATGAATTATTAATTACTTAAATTAATATTCCACAGTATTAGTTACAGATCCAATATATGCAATTCCCTTTCTCTGTATCTAATTCATTACAAGGTCAGTATGAGAGTACATGTATTTTCAATTCGCTGTTGATTTAATATCATATCATGTTATGTATAGTTAATTACAGAGAGAGCACGCGTTTATATATACATGCATTTAATTCTTCATTGATATTTAATGTCATTTTATTTTAATGTTAATACTTGTTCTTTCAATTTAACACTTACACCTAAGTTAAAATGTAGCTTTAAGGGACAACAGAATTAGGTTTGTTAGTTGTATAATTTTAACATTTTCTAAAATTCCACTTTATTTATTTCAGTTTTTTTTCTTTCATTATGTGCATATATACGAGCAATTTCCTCTTAAAGACAGTTCTTCCAGGAAACACTTTACCTAAGGCAGAGAGCCGTCACTTGCTATGTAGTTAAGCCTACCAGCGTCCGAGCGAGAAAATCGCTGAACACTGGTAGTTCCATCCGGGGTTCGAGTCTCGGCGAACGAGATGGTTGCATGGGCGTTTTCGTGGTTTCACCATGAGAAACGTGGATACGAGCCAGTTTCCCTATAAGGTATTTCTCCCGCCTTTTTATGCATGCCTTAGTGGTCTAATGGTTAAGCACACTTGGTCCGCATTCGAGAGGTCCGTGGTTCGAGTCCCGGCAAAGGCGACACTGCTCATTTTTCGAGCAGCCTGCTTTAAAAAAAAATACCTAATACCTCTACATTCTTTAAAAAAGTCCTCCTCTTGGTATCTCCCCCTCCCGTTGTGTAGTGCCTATTGGTGGAGCATGTAATAAAAGAAAATATTGGTTGACGGGCAAGTTGCATGGGCATTTTCCTGGATTTCTCCACGTGTGACGTGGTCATGAGCCAGTTTGTTTTCGCGTAGATAGAGAGACGGTCCGTCCTGTGCGACATATTCCTTATGAAAAGTTGTTTTATAGGAAGGAGTTAGTCATTTGGATCGTCGAGGCAAGTAAAAAATAATGAGATTCTGAATTGCTTACAGAATCAAATTTACGAAAAAATTTTTAGATTTCACTCGAAGTAAAGTTTCAAAGAAATCCTCATGAGATTTCAATAGCTGTTTTTCGTTTCATTGAAATTTTTGAAGGAAAATTATGAATATTAACTGAATTATAGTCACAATTATATTAATAATGAAGAATTCCTAGTTATGAGAGAAATATTTCAAGAATTTTATTTTTGTTATTGCTAGGGAAAACGAAACAGTAATGTGGAAAGCGGGCAGTTTGAATTTTATCAATTTATTATAATATGCAACCTCCAAGACAAATTTCCAAGCACTGGAATACTATAGCGCTCTTTCTTCACAACTGTTGTAAGCGCTGTTGATTGTGAGAAGCGTTTTCTAAATAAAAATCATTTAGAAAGAATTTTAGAGTTGTAAATGTTTATTTTGCATTTAAGAAATATTTAAGAACTAAAAATGTTTATTTTGCATTTAAAAAAACTTTCTATACTGTCTACATTACAGCGACTGGAACAATCAAGTATACTTCTAGGTTTTCATCGATGATTGTGAGCAAATGATCAAAATGCTAACATAATTTTAAAATGTTGGACATAAAAATGTTTTCTTCAAAAATGTAAAGTTATAGAGTTTGGTGTTCTTTGGTAGCGTAAACTAAGTCACAGCTCCTAATAGACTTTGAGAGAAATAACGCTGTATCTGAAAAGAATTGTAAAGTCTTAAGAAGGTTTAGGGACAAACCTTTTATCAAATCAGAGCTTGAACATAAACGCACGACTTATGCTTGAAAATTAACCACCACTTGTGGCGATGAAACTTAATGTAACAGTCAATTCCAAGATTTAAAACTAAGTCTACTAATCAAAGGCTACACAATTGATTAAACACGAAATTGGCTCAAACTTCTCATAGTAATTTAAAAGACGGCAATGACTCAAAGCCGTAAAATTCAATCTGATCTGAGCTAGTAGAAACCTTGTAACGTGGTTGAGAGGCAGAAACACACTCTATCTCACAATTCAAAAAACACACTAAAAACACTCTAAAAACTGATTTGCATTCTAGTAGGGAAATGGAAAGGAGGAGTTACAGTATATATCTAAATCATAGTAACTGGTTAGATTAAAATAATAGAACTTTGCAGAGTTTTAATTTATTTCCCTATATGTTAAAAAAAATTCAATCAAATTTGCTGGAATTTAATAAAACGCCTTAAAGTATGGATGTGTATTTTCTTGCTACTTGTGAAGCATAAACATAACAACTTTCTATTTCATTTACAAACCAAAATTTCAGTTGCCTTGCTTCTAAGTCTAGCAAGTTATTTAAATCTATAAATTGATCAAGAAAGGAAAAAATATTGCTTTTTAGGTAAAACAGGATCTTAATCATTTGATATTTAATGTAATTTCTTTTCTTTTATTACAGGCAACAATCAGACCATTATGGAGGAAAGTAATCCTGTATTAAAAGTATGCGGAAATATAAAGCAATAATCTAAATTTTAAAATAAAATGCATTAACTTGAATTTCGACATTCGCAACATTTTTTATGATTTTACCTTACTCTTGTAATACACGCTATTAGAGAAAGAGGAACCAACTGATTCATAGCTATTTTTTATTTATACGACACTTGTTCTAAGAAGTGCTAGCTCCAATCGTGGTTAAGATTGAATGGTTAAGACCGATAAATGCTGGTAGTTCCACCTGGGTACAAGTCCAGCAATTGGGATGGCTGCATCGTAGGCTTTCGTAGTTTTTCTCCGTACATGACATGAATGGAAACTAATTTCCCATAGAAAGTCTTTTACGTAAGCATTTCTTCCTTTGTCCGCATTCAGGTAACTTAATTTAACTATTTAGTGCTACGAAACTTTAAGTATTTTCTATATTCTCTACTTAAATAGCTTTTATTTACCTTAAATATGTCAAAAAGCAGAAAGTTATGTTAGAGTATTAGTTTTGAATCAGAGTAATTTATTAATATACAGTTTTGTCTCATAAAGTAATATTTAAGGAAAATTCTCGATTGTAATTCTTGATTTTCATAGATTCATTTGACTTTACATTTCATTTTAAGTAACGTGGTCTACTTTTAAGTACGTGGGCTATTGATTTCATGAAATTGTGGATAAAGATGTTTTTGCACGTAACACTAACTTTGTGTTTTTTAATAATATACTTTGTAAACTTGTTTACACGAGTTATAATTCCATAAACTTATTTTTGATTTGTTATCTTGATAATGTAATACTTCGCGTTAGAAATTCTAATCTTTCAAATCACGGGAATAGAAGCATAAAATGAAACTTTCTATGCTTTAAATTACCTCACAATCCACAAAATATATAAGACGTGTTTAATTTCTTTTAAATAAATATTTTTGTGTGAAGGATTTGATTCTTTATTATAGATTCTATTGCAATATTGTTACTTCAGTACGCTATGGAGATTAAAAATTAATCATTCTTATAATCTACTAAAAATTTTATGACTTAAATAAATAGCCATATTTTTACATTACTTTTGAATGACCTTAAAATGGCAATTATATTCGTTATATATTTCATTACAGAATTTTTTTTCTAAGACCTTATAAAGTTTCTTTCACGAGTATCTTTATGGACTTAACGTGTTCACCAGTGTTGTTAAGTAATTAATTGATCGGGTTATCAAAGACATTGTCTTAAATTTTTATATTCTATTGTACTTATTCATAGCCGATCAATGTCTATAACGCTATTTTGATTTAAAAGGACAGCATTTTATTTTAAATATCATTTTATATAAAATGAATTAATTATATTTCATTACAGGTGGTAGAAAAGATGATGGTTGAAGTGTAACTAATACTAAATCTTAGTAGAGCCTTTGACTTTTCCTATTGAATATTTCCTATTTTGTATCCTGAAGCAAACGAAAACTTTAAAATATGAAAGCGTGAAAGTGAATGAATACTTGAAAAAATAAGTGGGCCAAATTAATTATTCCTTTTTCAGATTAACCGGTAAGAAGCATTTTGAAATGTCTAACGACAAGTTTTTATCATGCATTGAAAATTTTCTTCAAGTATACTAGGAATGAGTTGCAATTATCAAAAGTTTGTTTTGAAATTTGTTAAAGATCGCAAATTTATGAAAAGTTCTTTTTAAAGAATGTATTAAAATTTCAAAAGTAGTTTTTGACTATCGATAGTGACTTCGGCTCACCTGTCAGTAATGGCTTCTATTCAAGAATTACCAACTCGAATAACGTTTCAAAAATAAACTTACGGCTCAAAATATAATTAGAGTCGTAATTTGTAATTTTTATTTTTCTCTTAACTAATCGTTTTAATTTAGCTAAGTACTTGCCTTTCAAGTAGAGCAAAGGTAATTTAAAACTAAATTTTAACCAACTAATGTAAATAAATCATTTTGGAAGTGGAGAGAAGTATTTTTAATTTTGCCCAGTTAACCGCACTGTCTCTGTAAGTTTTCAAGGTTTGGTTACTTTTTCGAAATTATTTCTTAGAGCTGCTGCATACCGTTTGACAATCTGAAACTTAAGAAAATTTAAATAGATTCGAGAAACAGTTGTCAAACAGATAAACATAAGTCTAAATTACCTCTTGTGTTTTACAGATTTGAAATATAGCGTACAAACTCTGCAACTCGTGGTCTGGTAACACAGAAGTTGTTTATCTTCATGTAAATTTTTATAATAATAAACGCATTGCACATCTCTGAGTACAAATAGATGCTTACCTAAGTCTCATAGAATTCTAATTCTAAAGTTATTTGATTTTATGTCAAAGTTATACTGCAATCCCTCTGAGAAAACAATTAACATATAGATAGCCCTGGTAGCCACTGAAAAGAGAGCTCATTGGTTTTTATTTCTGAACAGTCACTTATTCATGTTTAACGAAGAAGAGCAAGACCTGTGATATTTAAGTTTCTTTAACCTTGGGAAGCGTAAGTCCTGTGATTTTTAAGTTTGACTAAGAATCCTGTTACCTTAGAAAATTGAATTCCTAATGAAGCTTAAACTCTCAGTCCTTTAATTTAAAAATTATCTTCCTTTAAAAATCACATACGATTAAAGCAAGTTGGTGTATATCGATCCTTGGAGAAGAAACGATGATTTACTACCTAAAAAGATACCCATTGCACATTTATTCCTGTTTTTACTGGATAGCAATTGGGGCATCAAAATATTTATTTGCAGTTTAATTGCTGATTATCTGTAAGAACCCTAAATCATAATTTCACAATTTAATATAATTTGATATAAATCTTAGAAAGATTATACTATGTTGAAAATCTCTAACATTAGAATGAAGAGCGAATGGGATTTTTGAGTGTATTGCCTTGATGAATTTCAGTAGTCTTTCACTGCATCCCATTGCAACGATAGTATTATTTCTCAAAAGTTCTCGTAAAAGGCTCCTTTCTCTAGTATTTAGAAAGCCTTTAGTAGATTTATACTAGAAAGTTAATTTAATCCATACACGAGACATGTCAAAACGAACCAGCATATTAAGAACAGTTGTAACAAACAATTAATTTACATGTATATTTAAATGTGATCAATATCAAATTAATCTTCGTCTGTCCAAGTTTCTTGTCATACTTTACAGATGTTTCATGCGTGCTACTTTTGCCATTTCACACGCATCTAGGCTATAATGCACTTCAATCCACACATGTTAAAGCATATCGGATGTAACCGACGTAACGGCAGGGGTAAAGGGAATTTTGAATTCATCATAGGCTGTTAGCAATGACTAGACAAAACTATAAAGTACTCACGTATTATCGTGTCAACCATGAAATTGTCGCCAAGAATTTCAATTCAGCGCCAACTATGGGAAAACGTGACATAACAACAATTAGGGCTTTCCTTTGATATAACCCGGATTGATTTTTGATAAATCACCTTCTTTATTTTTTTAAAGGAACAAGGGTATAAATTAACTGCTGTTCTGTATTTTTTCTGGCATTTTGAACAAACAAGTTACTAAAAATTGAGGCATGTATTTTGCAGAACAGCAAGCGATGAATTATTTTCAAAGTTGAGGAATTTTACCGTAACAAAAGTGAGTATCAATGGACACAATATGATCAGTTGAATATATCTGACAAAACAATCGTAGGTTAAAAATTTATCTGAGAGACGCTCACTCTCATAGTATTCTAAAATGAACTTCCAATAAGGCCGGAAGGCCTAATATAATAACAGAAAGCGACGATAGTTTAAGAACCGGGTCGACTACTGATTGTTCATTAAAGAGAACGACGTCAGTTCCTTCAAAATTCCACAGAAACAATTGTCGCAACTTCAGCGAGATCTCCGCAAAGTTCATGGTTCGATGGTAGCAAACTTTCATGTTTGACGAGATAATACGTGAGTACCAACATAAATTCAACATACCTCCTCTGGAAAAAAAGTCTGAAAAGTTTGATGTCTAGTGAATGTGAAGACCAAGTAAGGAACGAACTAATTGCAATGCATTCCTTTGACGGCATTTTGGTACTTTTACACACTACATGTGTGTCACATGATAAAATAATACTGCACAGTGTCTTTGTATCTTTGTAAAGTGTGACAAGACACTTGGTTAGTCAAAATAAAGAGATCATCATCATAAAAAAAGAAAGTACTAAAGAGAATGTTGATCTACTAAAGTACTAATTCTGCATTAAAGATGATTCTCTTTTACTTACAGTATACTTTAGTTTATACATTGAAAAGAGTTTATGCGTACAAGTAAAAGATGAACTAAACACTATATGCATTTGTTTTCAAAATTCAAAAGTTTCTCCAAACTAAACTTGAATTTCCAACATTCTTAGGTCGAATTTCAGAGTTTTGCAACATCCTTCCTACAAATAAAATATTTTGGGCAAGATTTGTATGTTTAGTTAACAAGTGATATTATTTTATTAAAAAAAAAGGGGTGGGCAGAATTTACATAAATATTAATTGCAATTTTGCAGTTGTCTTCTAAAGCAGAGTTTCATTACCAAAGGTTATTAAATTGCTTTACCTGAAAATTAAAAAATATAATTGTGTTAGTTTAATAAAAGCAAAAATTAGTGAAACTCAATAAAAATCTATCGCTTGCTTAATTAATTTCGACGTAGAATTACAGCTTATTACAATTTTTATCCATTAATTTATAAAACGGAAAATCTATTTTAAATTCATTCTTCGTACGTAATGTTATGAAACTGGCGTTTTAGATATGTACACTGCAAAAAAAAATGGGACAGAGCTGTATCTCATGTTCTACTGGGCCAATTGACGAAGTTCAAATTGCGTTTTTCATGTCTCGAAAGTGCGACTTAGGATATATATTAGATTTATATATAGCATCATTCTAACATAGGTATTTTGACACAAAATCAGACTTTTCCTGAAAAAACATAGCAAATTTTTTCCATATTTCGATTCTATGACTCAAATTATGCCTAAATATTAAATTTTGTAAAATTTGGTGCGAAATCTACGGAGAAATTCATGAATTTAATTTGGTGATTTTTTTTCAGTTTGAGCCAAGAATAATTCACTTGGCGAACTTCTTAATATGTCGCAACCTATTTTCCTTCTGTTCCATTCTGCAGCGGAGAAGCAAAAGTTACATCGTTCCTGCCTTATTATATTTTGGATAAGAGGAAAAAAGTCACATCGTTCTATTTTCAAATAATTTTAACAAAGTGTATAAACCACATTTTCGTTATTATCGCTCTCAACAAATATGCCAAATTTCAAAATGCCCCAATCTATAAATTCAGGTACATCTTCGGAAATTTTGAATAAAAAGCTCTAATGTTTTGCAGGTATGCTTAGAAATACATCTACTTTAAGATTATTGTAAACATTTTATAGGTTATATTCAATTTTGTTTTTGAAAATTTATAAAAATTATTTAAAAATAAAACATAAAAAATGTGCAAATTTTGTTTGGAATGAACCTAAATTTCGAACAGTGTAAGAAGGAATCAAATAAGTTTCATAAAAAAGAGATATTAATAAATATATATCAAATTCAATTAACATTGAGGAGCTAAAATTTTGAGAAATAACTTTTGAAAAACTGCTCGTGCGATTTTTACAAAATTTGGCAGTTTGGCATAATTTGAGTCGTAGAATCGAAATAGGGAAAAACATTCGCATGTCATTTCAGACAAAGTCCGATTTTGTATCAAAATACCTATATTTGATCAACGCTATATATAAATCTAATACATATCCTAAGTCGCGCTTTCCAGACATGAAAAACGTAATTTGAATTTGGTCAATCGGCGCAGTAGAACGGGAGATATAAAACTGTCCCCCCCTTTTTTTTTAGCAGTGTACATTAGGATTTCTATATGCAATAGTTACTTTACAGTAGGAATTTTATGTACGACCTCAGAATATATTTACATGTAAGTGCTAAATTTATATATTTTACAAGCAACAATACATGTTCTTTGTTAGTATGATTTATTTCTATATATATAATAAAACTTCTGAAATATGTGCAATTAGATATTTATTATTTGTATAGATGTTTCGCAAATTACGTCTTATATTCAGTTAAGTAAAGCAGTGTTCACTAAAACATATTGAATCGTAAGAACTCAATATATTTGTTTCATGCTTATTTTTATCTTCATATATCAATGTAGGAAACGAAAAATCTTCACAGACAATAATAACCGCATGCAAATAAATTCGAGAATAACGTGAAATAAGTTAATCTAACAGACTGTGAAAATCAAGTAACACGTTTTATGCGAAGGTTCATTAAAAATCAAAGCTTCTACGCGCTTAGCATAAAATTTTCTGATATAATTATGTTAAACTAGAGACATTAAAAAGTATTGTAGTCAAAGTATATACCTGATCGAATTCATTAAAATTTTAAACGTCTCTTGACAGTGTCTCGGAATTTGATCTGTTAAGTCCCTAAAGTCAGAAGCTAATTAAACTAACAAGAATTTGCTAATGGGCAGCAAAAATAAAAATTCAGCTGCGTGTCTTCATAATATCAATATATTTACTTCAAAAATCAAGCTTAATTATCTGGAGCACATTATGTACAACAGGGGAGATATTCAAAACCATGGCATGGTGGGTAAATCTGTTCAAAACCAGAAGTATTGATTCGCATTAGGAAAAGGGGAGACTTTTGACTTATATTGAAAAGCAGGGACTTTAACTGATTACGCTAAAGTTTGAAAGCTCCTTCAAATTAAATTGTCGTTCAACAAATTAAAAAGAAAAATAAAACTCGATGGTGGCAGTCCTAATGCAAATTCAATGGACTGATCGCTTCATGTTGTCTTGTTATTCTTGATATAGGGAATGGGGAATCAGTCCAAATGGCTTGCATGCTTACCCGAATCGTTGCTTCTATGTTAATAAGGAGAACTGGCTCGATTTTCCTACGCGTGCGTAATACTCTGCTCCTTCTCAAGATAACGTTTCAGGTAGTCTTGGTTATGGACACCGTCCCAAAGCGTTTCGGAGAAGTCCATTTTAACGATAATGGTCAGACAAAATGGTTTTCATAACGCATTATCGTTTCTGCTACACATAGTGGGGTGTGTCTAAAAACGCTTGGGGGAAGGAAAACTGAAAAATAATATCATCTGAGCACGTTTCTGATAGCCTCCGCTTCTGCAGTGAATTCATAAATAACAAGCCGTTTAAAATGTTAAAATGTCATTTCACGGAACTGGGCATGCTAAACATTTGGGAGCTGAAGTTGGTGATTTAGCCAGGCTGAAAGAACTTCATATCCGAACGCTCCATCACATTTGTACGCCTTTTTCTAAATAAAAAAATGCCCAAACGTAAAAAAGCATGATTAGCTACCTATGTTTCCTTTTTAAGTAATGAATCCATAATTAAATGTGTGTTCCTAAATGAGGATTATACGTGTTACTCGATTGTGGATATCTTTGGGTAAAATAACGATTAATATTTTAATGAAAATACTAACGCTAGCTTATATTTTTTTCTGCATTTCTTCCCCTTTGTTGCCCTCTCTCTCCTTTTCTTTATATATATATATATGTGTGTGTTTGTCGTTACATTGCCCTTTTGCATTTGATTATACAAATTTAAAATATCTAATTTTGAACAGACGTATTTTCAAGCCTGCTTCTTGATTAATACGAAAAAATAGAAAAAAATTACTTTAAGCATTTTAAGCATATATAGGAATTTTTAAAATTTTTTTTAAATATTGTTAGTTTACGTTTCCTTAAAGAAAGCATTGCTATTAAAAAGACCGACCAGGATTTTAAATTCACAGCAAGGCTCAACATTTTTATTTTAAATAAGTGGGAGATAGAATGAGGACTAAATTATATAGTTTGAATAATTTTCATCTAAATTTGAAATGACTACCAACAATTCCTCGGATTTCAATGTAGGAGATTTGCAGTTGTAATATAGGGAATAGGTATGGTGCGTTACAAATTCAAAAACATGAATGTCATTTTCTAAATTTCAGACAAATGACTTAAATAATGATTATAGCCATTCCAATAGTATTAAAAATATGTAACACTTATTCGTAGCCATTCAACAAAGATTCGGGAAAACATATCTTGGTAAAGTACTTTTGTATACGTAATGAATACTGAGCAGGGATATTAATATTAGCTGAATAAGAAATTTCAAAATAACGTCCAATGTCATACATTTATACATAAATAAAGTATTTCTATAGGTTTTCTAATAAAGAAAGGTGCCTATGTGAATAAACAGTAACAGAAATTTAAACATTTTTTCATTGTGAGATGTCACAATTTGAAAATTGAAAATAATTTATCCAGCCGTTGGTTACAGAAGCAAGGCTGAACAAAAGAACATGCCTTACATATTTTAAATACATATTTTCGAAATATTTTCCACAACAGAAAATAATATTTAGGATTTGAAATAAATTAAAATTGGAAAGAGATATTAAAAATTTATAAATTAACTTACAATGATTTTCTTCTCTTTTACTAAGAACTAAGCAGTTCGAAAACATCCAACTAGCTCCGTAATACGCAAATTTTATATATTATTTCTGTACTAAGATTTATGTCCATTTTCTAATGTTTGTTATCTCAGTATATTATCTCTCTCAGTATGTTATCTCAGTATGTTATCTCAGTATTGTAGCATCAGTATATTTTTTTTTAAATTGAAATTTTATAAAACAATTTTGAGAATATTTCCTCATCCCAAAACGACTAAACGCATTTACAATTCTTCTTTTCAAGTAAGTTAAATGTGGATTTATCTGTAATTCAGGAAATTACATTGTCAAGTAAGTCATTTAAAACGAAGTTTTATAACTTGAATGTAAATTTTAATAGCAGTGTGATACTTTTATATAGGATAGAACTATGGTATAATGCAAATTGTCGTTTCTATAAAATATTTTCACCTTTTTGATCTCATATGAAACATGTCATTTATAATCATGATAAAAACCTGCGTAATTTCAGGTTATACGATTTTACTTATCTAATGATTGTACTCAGGATTGGTGCTATATTTTTTCTACTGAGAGTCATATATTAAAAATGTTTTATCACTGTATAAGATTTTAATATATATTTTCCCTTGAAATGAAGCAAAAAATGTTATTAAAGGCCAGGAATTTTTTTAAAATGTATCTATTTTGTCACTGAAAGGTCAATACTTACGTGACCAGTAGCGTCAGATGCATATGGCAGTTTAGTTAAAACTTTCATCCAGTTATATTTTCAAGGAAACACTTACCTAAAAAAAAAGAAAAATTATTTTATTTTATCTGTTCATTAAACTTTCACAAAAGAAAGCATTCATTTTAAAAATTTAAGCAATTTGCATCAAATAAATGGAATAAAATGTTTTGTTTCAAAAGATTTAGTAAGTGACAATTTGAGGAATATTCCTTTAATTTAGATTTTAAAGTAAATTAAGCAAACGCACGCTTTGGGAACACGCGAAACATTTTTTTCCATTACCTCCAAAAAGAAGAAATTACGCTTTTCTAATGTGTAAAACATTCTCAAGCTGCAACACTGGATGTACTATACTGTTATAAACTAAGGTAACAAACATTTTCTTGATCTGCGTTGTTAAAAATTTTATTGCTTAACTATAGCTATTATTTGAAGATAAACATTCATTCATTTGTAAAACCAGGCAGTTAGCCAATTTATGCTCTGCCGTAATCAAATAAATCAAACAAAAACAAACCAAACCTTTATATAATGCATATGCTATGAAATAGTTAAACTTTAAATAAAACTTTACTAAGGAAATGTAAGAGGAAGTGTCTCATTAATAGTCAATAGAAGTCAACAGAACAAAATATGTTACAGTTATAAAATGTTATAAATACATATATACATAACATCTTATAAATACATACATACAGTAGATGAATACTTTCATCAAAATAATGAATTTTAGAGGAAACAAATTACACAGCTCTCATTATTTCTTTCAAATACTCTGAAAACATGATACTTCTTACCTTTGAATTAAGTATAGTTCCAGTAACAAGGAAGTTATTGACCCTGAAATTTTAAATTCGTGTAATGCTATGTAAAATTTACATGCCTGTGTTCAGTATTAAGTTCTTATTCCAAACATAATCCACAAAATATTTATCATTTTACATGGCTAAGCATATGAAAACTAAAGGAAATTATGAAGTTTCTTTTTTCCTAACAGACTAATCTATTAATCTTTAATTTACTACGTATTTAAGTAAGTTTAAGTTAAAATTCAAGTAGGAGTTTTAAAAGTTTGGTACATTTTTTTCAGATTTAAAAAATGTAACCTATCAGTGGGAGCTGAACGCTGGTAGTTTGATTTGCTTACATTTATAGACAAAGTGGTAGCTGCAATGTTTTTCGGCTTTCCCCATATGTAAAGTTATTATGAAACAGTTTCTCTTGCAAATACTTTAAGAAAGTATGTCTTACCGTTGCGTCATAATCGATTAAACTGCAACAACAGCCAAAATGCTGCTAACAGTCATATCAGGGGTGTTAATAACATTAGTTTTAACGATAAGAAAGTCATGTCTTGCACTAAAAACATGACATATGTAATCTTATTTTTCGTCTCGAAAAGACCACCTATGAAATAAGCTGAAAATGTCCTCTCAGAATTATCATCGTTAAAGTAAAATGAACAAAAATTCTGAGTTAGATTTTGATCCTTCGCTAAGGAGGTCTTCATGGGCAGGAAGCGGTGAAAACCTTTAATGAGATCATTCCTCCATCACTACTGAAATGGCAGTTCGAAGCTTGTAACTTAGATGCTCCATGCTTGAACACAAAGAACGAAGGTCCCCATCCCCATTAAGAGTCGCAATTCTTTAATTAGTTAATGGACTTGTTACCAAATTTCCAAAATAATTATGGGATGTGACCTTTTCTGTCTAAGTAGGGAATGTAATGTTGAGTAGGAGGCCAATATTCAGGAAAGAAGTTTTCCACTAAGATCATTATCTGTTTTTCCTGATCAGAATTTCAGATGAGAATCATCAGAATTTCAGTGGAAGGTATCAAATGGCTAAAAATACTTTAACAAAACAAAAGTTCCAACAAACAAAAGTAACAAAAGTTCAAGGTTCGATTTATGAAGTAAATACAGGAATATTTATTCATTGATATGGACACATACATAGACGCATACTTGTATACTGCATTGCACTTTATGTCGAAGCATAAAGCCGTCGTCGTGCGTCCGTCGTGCAGTTGGCCAACACAGCATATACGACTGAGTAAATCTGAAAATGTCGCTATTTGAATTCCAAACGAATACTCCAATGACAGTAAAATAATGTACTGATGAACTACCAAAGCTAAAATACAATTAAATATTTCCTCAATAGCTATTAACACTAAATAAAATTTATTAGAAACAGAAAATATGATACTTTAAATAAAAATTTAAGCAGAAAATGTTGAAATCTTTGCTTGCATACACATACTGGAAATCGCGGTATATGGAAATTAAGATGTTCTTTTGAATACGAAGAAACCGTAATTTTACTGTTGCTGAATTGTTTTACTATTGAATCATCCGTGTTTTAATAGAAACACGAAATTCTTTCTAATCATGTGATGTAAATTATTTTTGGTAATTTTAATGATAGATTATTGAATAAAGCTGACTTTCAAGATTTATGATCTTGCAACAGATATACTTGCGGTACTTATTTGAAGGAATTTTGTGTATGTAAACACCTGAATTTCGCTGTTTTTGTGGTTACAAAAATTGTTATTTTGAGTTGCATTTAAAGTTCTAACAGATACATCCGTCTGTGAGGTGAGTATGGCTGATGCAGAAAGAAATAATCAATAACCTTAAGTATTAATAAACATATTTAAGTATCATGAATCTTGAGTTGGTATCTAACAGCTAAAATAAAATAATATTGCTTGTAACAAAACGAGTCGATTTCTGTAGACCCATTTTCTTTTCACTACTATGTTTTCACTTTTACCACATGATTTTTAATATTTCATGCTTACTGTTTGCTAAATAAAAAAATCTAACTTCATACGATTTTAATAACTTCAATGCTTTACTAATTTCTCTCTCACTGCTTTATCAATTAATCATATGTATTAAAAATACATTTCAGATGGCCTGTATTTAATCTGTTAACTTCTGTTCCAGGTAGTTTTTAAAATTTTACAATTTTTATGATTGAAACTCCTATACTGTCATTTCACTGAGCATTCCCTTAATAAATCTTGTCCCAATCAATAACTTAATCACTTTATTCAAAAATTTATTCTGTTATCACTCCATTCAACACATCCAAAAATATCCTCCGCCACGGATATTCACCAAAATTCAGAATGAACGTTGAAGGACATCGTATCCGAATAAAGACCAGCCTGTCTAACGCACCATTAATTAAACATTTTAATTACACTTTTATCCTGAGACTACAGCAGTTATAACTCGACCAAATATTGGGAGATCAGCAGCTGCCTTAGTTTAAACTCCCTGTTCTGATGGCTCGACTCTCTTACACTGTATATTCTAGCCGGAGCGCTTTGATTAATTAGTTAATACTCAGAACAATAATTTATCAAGCTCCATTCTCCCCTTTCCATCTTGCTGCTCCCAGTAACTGCAGTACTAACCCTAGCTGCTATTTTTACCCCTTGGGAACTCGATTCTGTAGGTAAGTTGTGTGAAAAATATGTAGCTGTGCAAAACTGTAATAGCCTTTCGGAACTCTATTCAGAAAATTACATAATTGCCCTTTAAGTGGTATATTTCTCTTGAAGATTTCAGTGTAAGAGTTCCCTCTGTACAATGATTTAGAAAATATGGTGGAAATCAACTTACTTGTTCCGAATTACAACAAGACAAAACAAATTTGGGTGAATCTTTTAAATAAAGAAATTTTCTGCCCCCCTCTTCTCTCTACTAAATTTAATATTTCCTTCATGCTAATAAAAGTAGTATGACATCCTGTTACTTTGAGATATTTACATCTATTACTATGGTTAAAAAGCAAAACCTATTTTTCTAGAAGGGACGTACATTTGGCTCGTGTAATAATCATATAATCCGTTTTTCCAGCAATTTACTTTGAAATTTAGAGCAACAAAATGTGGTTTACACCAAAGGCATAAAACCACAGGGAAAAAGAGAGAGAGAGAGAGATTACTGCTCTATGAGAGATATCTACTCTCCAAATTTTCTTTTAAATTCCAGTCTAGAAAGTTAAATTCAACTCGGTTTAATGTCAATCTATTTTTCATATACGCATCTGCAAGGTAATTTGGATTCCTGCTTAATATTTATATATATTATATAGGTAAAACTTTTAAAAAAGTATGGATAATATTTTCAAAATTATATTTCTTGAAATTTAAAAAAATCCTTGCATATTTTGTTTGATAATAATTAATAAAATTAATACAGTAAATTATTTTGATAAATAAAATAAATTTAAAAAATAATTAATTACAAATTAAATTGTTGTTTAGAAATTTATCTTCTGTAAACATGATTGGCACGCTTAGAAATACGAATAAGCATAACAAATGCTATTGGAACAAATAAGAAGAGAAATATAAGTACAAGTTTGTATTTGTTTGCTTAATTTCATGCAACGCTATTACATTTAATATAACAGAGCATAATGTACGAATGTGGTAGCATAATGTAAAAATGAGGTATAATAGAAATGATAATTGAAGCTGAGTATTTTTTACTAATATTTGTTATTATATTTTTTATTTTTAAACTAAATTTAGTCTTAAAACAGGTTTTATCTGCAAACCTATTAAAAGCTCCACCGTTTTAAGCCCGTTCGAAAATGTTTTCAATGAAAATATAAAACTTATATGTTGCTATAAAACAAACTGCTACGTTTCAAATTTAAAAATAAATGATAGCTGAACAAAGAGAACAGCGCAAAAATGTTACTACCCAGCTAATTCCTGAGGCTTTCAGATCATTCATATATCTGTTATTTCATACTCAACATGGATATTTTTTTCGGTGAGAATTATACATCTATCTGAAAATTAAAATATTAATATTTCTGATAACTGTTCACTGCTTCGCGTTCTTTTAAAGCTGAGGTTCAGCTCCCTTCGTGATACTTTTCTTTATCCAGCGGCAATCAGTTCCGCAGGACAAACGTTGAGTACTTCGCACTAAATACTTAATTTTCTAATTATTAATATTTTATTCTTGCTCACAATTTTCTAAATTTATTTGCCGTTCTTTTGCAACCATACGCTATCGAAAACTAAAATTATCAAACAAAATAAACAAAGATTTATTTTATGAATTTCACAAGAATTAATTTTTAATAAGCATAAATGTTACGTTAAAGCGTACCAATGGATGTATAAAGATCTTGATTCAACCAGAGACCAAACGCAGCATGCCATCTGCAAATTCCGGTTCTATACATTTGTTTCAAAGCTAACAAAAAACCGGTGAAACCGTTAGCTTAATATTAATTTGCATTTACGTTTAATGAACAATAATATTTTTTTGAAAATATACTTTTATCCTAAAACCATCTCTGAAAAGTATTCATTACTGTAAACGTACCAGAATAATTTGTTAATAAATGTTTTATGTTAAAACAGTACATTAATATATGTAATATAATTCAATTAAACCAACTACAAATGTAAAGATTTTTTAAAGGACTTTATTCTAGAAAAATATATAACTTATATATTAAAAGGCTTAAAATAACCGTCGTGAACAAAAATGGCGATATACATATGCTTGGCATTTGCTAAAGCTGTTTCTCTAGTATAAGGAGGCACGTCAAAGCAGCTCGTTAATCTGGTCTTAGAAACACTATGAGGGTGTCTAGATATATGACATTTTTGTTGGGTAGTAACAACTGATATTACGTGCCTATCGATGTCAGCATAGTGATTAGGTTTACGCTCAGAGATTGTATTGAATGAAGGAGGTACGGGAACGTAAGAATGTGCTGTTGACGCATTGCTGTTCTTTGAATACTGTATAATTCTACAAATGATTACACATATGACCTTTTCAGATAGTATGTTAAATATCAACAACAACAATGAAGTTAGATATTCCGAAATCGAACTTTATACTACTAATCAAACGATAATTTCAAAAGATAATTTGACCATGTGATTAAAAATAAATTAAAATGTTCTAGTATTTTAACCACGGATTAATTTCAAATGAACTGGAGCGTGGCTGCGGAATTTCTCAGTTCTTCAGTGAAACATGTTTCAAATCAGAAGCCAATATCTGTTGAGCATCGGTATATTTTGCATATTATTAGGCTCCGGAGCTTCTGAGCTTTTCAGTGAAATCATGATTCAAACTGAAGCCAACATAAGTTGAACTCTGATATTTTTATACATAACTTTAATTTAATTTATAAATTTTTTAATCTCTTTTTGCATTTAAATTATTTATTTGTAGAGATCTACTATCTATCTATCTTTTGTGTGAAATCTAGAGAACAGTGACTGCACAGAAGAAGGGTTAAAAACTACCTTTATTACACTCTTTAAATTATTTACAATGCGTCAACTGGACGCTAACACGCTACGCCTCTGCTTGGGCGAAAACTGAAACAGTAGAACTAAACTTAATAATTGAAAGTATTAACAAGTAGTAGAATTAAACTACAGGGCTCAGACAATCCTGTATCCTACAGCGCGTAGATGAGTTTATTGGCAGCAAAATAATAGCCATTACGCCACGTTTAACCAGCAATAACTGCTAAGCCGAAGCTTGCGCTGCAACACACTCAGAGTTTTCCCAGACTCTCTAACTTTCCCTTCTAGAACTCGATATTTAAACTTTTTCTCCCTCTAGTAGAATTTACATATCTCAAGCGCGCTACCAAATTAAATATTCAGGCACTGATAATTTAAGGGAATGAAGGCTTATAGGAAAGGAACTTAATATTAAATTTAACTGGTTATTTAAAATAAATATAAATCTCTGCATATTATTTATTAATTAATTTGTTTATTTTTATTTACTTCTCATGACGGCCTCTCCCGCCCTTCTAATTTTAGAAATTAAATCCTATTTCATATTTTGTTAATTATTCAATGTTCAATGAAGAGTTGCTGTCTGCATTACGCTATTAACGCCTACAGTTCAAATATGGAGAAAGTAGTGTGAGAAATATCGCAGAATGTAATGAATGGCACATGCACGTAGAATGTAGAAAAGATAATATAATAATAGATGAAATAGGTTGCATCTGAGCTACTCAGATAATTTATTATAACCTTATTGTAAACATCAATACCTACTGAAGCATAAATTTCGGTAAGTCTGTATGAGATAATTTTACGCCTGTGAGTATTATTGTATACATACATCTCGCTATAGTTAAAAATAATTCTGTGAAGAAAGAATTACCTTGTATCACAAAAAGGTGACTAAAAAGAAATAGAAGATAATATTCGATAAACTGATTAAATAATAATTTGCTACTCTTGGGAGAACAGTCAATCGAAACAATGCGTAAGATACAAAGTTAGTTAATTAATATTAAACAACCTAATATTGTTTTAATATTATAAATAATTTGTTGTGTTGATTAATCAGATATCTGAAATTCCTCCACGAAATGCTAAATTTATTCTACGCAGCAAAATTTTCCCAGATAGAAATTAAAATTGCAAAGCAGGTCCTCTTTCTTGCAGTCACAAAGTGCTATTTTTATTTAAATTTCCTTCTCCTTTTTCGCTTTTTTGTCACCCACTCAACTGATAAAAGCATCCACTACAAGGAAGGGTTCGGTTTATCGGATAGCTACTTGAATACTGAAAGTCTAACAAAGGGAAGGAATAAAAATAGGTAAATTATTCAGTTCGCGATGTAATAAAAGCTGCTTCTGAACGTGCTAATATAAGATTAAAACGATTTAAAGTGGAAGAAGTTCGACTTTGAAAGCTTTTCCATTCTTAGATTTTGAGAAACTAAATTTTCCATATGCATTTTAAAATATAATTTATTTTGCTGTCTAGCATTTTATTGTTAGAAGCACGATAAAGTTTATAGTTTTAAATATTAAAAGTCTTCGTACATTGTAGGATATTGTACAAATAACGGAATGATTGTATTTCCAAATAACACAAGAGGGAAAATGAAGAGGTATTTTAAAATTTCTTTTCGCTTTGAATATTGCCCGTTATGTTTATATGAAATCACTAAATTTATATAACAGAGTACCTTTAGAGAAATGTAAAATTTCTGACAAGTAAATCAGATTTCCAGTGTGTGAAACAATTTCATAGTTTTGGCTAAAAAATTAACTTTAACTTTCTTTTTTCCCTAAATACCGACTGTGAAAATATGTATTTCGTTACAAATTTGAAGCTGCTTTTTTATTTTAGGTAATGCTTCTAAATATTAATTTTGCGCATTTCCTTGTCAGTCAGTAAAATATTATACAGAACTCCCACACCTAACAAAGATATAAATCAAAGACTTCCATTGTTGTTTGGTCCTCACTGACGCGCTTTCTGATATAATTTGTAGGAGGTAAGCATATTAACTCATCTCATTGAGTTTAGAAACCACGAAGTCAATCCCGCGGGCTCATAACAATGATGATCGTAAGTTCTTGAATAATTAAATAGTGCTGGGACGTTGTAAGGTAAATCATTCATAATTCATACTCGAATTAATTGCGTATCGAATATTGTCACATGTTATAATCACAATACCAGTTTGAAATGCGATAACTACATTTGGTGATTTATTAAGAGGGATTCGGAATCTACCATTTCTAATACAGTGCCATATTCTAGCTACTCGACTAAGTACTTATTAATAAATGTTGGTCCCAATTCAGCTTTCCACTGTCTCGTTAGTTTCAACAGATAATTGGAATAACTACTAAGTACCTGAATATTTATAATTTCGTCGATAATACCGTGAAAGCTTTGTCTGTCTGAATGCATACTATGCCATCTGAAACTGCGTTCTTAACACGTTAAAAATGTTTGATGAACTAATGGAAGGGCCTATATCTGACAACATTTATTTAGAATGCAGCTAACCATAAATTTCCGTTTACTGCAACAAGCTTCGTGATATTGGTACTTATAATAAACAGCAACATTTAGCCCTAATTCTGCATTGATTTCGATAATGAAATTAAGATAGATAAAGTTTTAAGGCATATCATGTCCCTCTTTTCAGAAATAAAAATGTTTCACTAGAGCAGTAGTTTTCAACACTTTTTCCCCGCATGTACACCTTTCCCAATTTCTAGACGATCTCCCCCCCCCTCCTTTCAAAAACTAAAAAGATACATAAATATTTATTTAAATTTATATTATTTTTTAATCTGTTTTATAAATAAAAAAGAATAAAGTAAAGAAATGCTAATAAATACCAAAACTTTAAAAAAAGTACTTGTTTTATATTTCTAATCTGAAACTAAATGCTTAACAGGTAAATAATTTATGTAATGGCACTGTTTGACTAAATTTTTTTTCTAAACCATTATTAAAAAAAACCCTTATTGAAATTCTCATATTAACGAAACCCCACCAGATGGCGAGTGGATAAAATCGCTGAACACAGATATTTCCTTGCGAGGTCGGCTCCCCGTTGCTGTACTGGGTTGCTGTTGTTCCCCAATCTGTAACGTCAATATACTAAGTCAAAATTCCTCTTGAAATTCCTCCTAGAAATACCTCTTCAATGTTTAGAAGATTATAACGTAATCAGTTAAACAAAATTTTCATTCATTTATTATTTATGAATTGCATAAAATTTCGTAGACAAAAGTATTATCTATTATGCCTTATTGTTAGTAAGCGTCTTGTAATAATTTCCTTCATTAAGCAAAATGAAAACCATTGCCTGTTACAGCCTTCTCATGGGTGCTCAAGTTTTTTCTCATGATACACCTAATTTTGCTATCTGTAATAATTTATAAACCTTTAAAGCAGCTCTTTAAATTACATTTTGTCTGATTTTTCTGGAGTTTTGTCTCTAGAAAAATGTTTATTAAACCTCTATATTTTATTAAAATTCAAAGATTTCTTTTAAGAGGCTTGTTAGGAATAACTCTATTACATCAATGCATCATTAATTTATTAAATTAAAGTTAATTAAAAAAAGGTGTGAGGGCAAGCTTTTTAATTACAGCTTACAGACTTAGCTGGCTCTAATATTAACTTGTGACTTCTATACAAGGACTGTTTTAAATGCCACATTTACATATTTTTGGTACAAGATATATAAAATTTCATTTTTGATACAAATAACTTGTATTTGTTTGATTGATTTTAGTCATATTTTTGGTAAATAATTCTCAACTGCAAGAACAAAATCCTTTACGTGTTACTTTTTATTATATAATTAATGATCGAAATATAGTAATGCAGTCACGCTTTCTCACAATTACTTCGGCGATTTGAAAAATGAAAAATATGCTAAGAGGAAAATTAAGCAAATAATTGTATTAATATCTTTTACTAGACTGTGTTACTTTCGAAACTTCTAATAAAAATAGACTGAAGAATATGAATCACATAGTGTTGATTCTTCATGTGTGTATGTGTATAAAATAGGCTCTACATTTGAATCTTCATTTGCAAGAAAAGTATGCTTAAACTTGAAGACCCCTTTCTGAACGAATTTAGAGAGTTTAATCAACGTTATATTCTATTGATTGGAGTATATATTTTTAAAAGATTTTTTAACTATTTCTTTCTTAAGCATTTCGAATATTAGATAGGTATTTTTGAAGTCCTGCTTTTAATTAACATGCGCATGCCAAGTCTTATAAAAATTATACTTCGTTTACATAAAGATCGTCTTACATAATTCCTATTCGCCTCTTTACCAATGTGAAAAATAACAAAGATTAATAATAAATTAGGAGCCTTGGTGTTTTTAACCATTTTACATATGTGACTAATTTACCTGCAAAGTGAGGAATCTCGCGTTATATTCAAAGCTTGGACCTCACTCCATGCAGCTGGTAACAGCTACAGGTTATTTGTGTACTTCCACTTATTTCTGACCTTAAATAACAATTTTAATTTATACACTGGTGAAATAAATTAAGAGAATTTGCATATTTTATCGAAATGCATGAAAAGTACTGAACTGAAGGAAAAATCACTGCTTCTAGATAAAAATGCAAATCTTGTACGGTAACTACGTAAGCGTACACGTGTGAGTAGGCGATGCTAGTAGAAAAACAGGCTTTATAAGAGAGTGGAGGGTAAGACAAATTCCGTTCGCTAGCACACCTCGGCGAATTTCTTGGTGTTATCTTGCAGCAATCGGTTAAATTCACATCGGAACAGTAAAAATGAGTAACCACCAACGTTTAGATGATGGAATGAGGTGGCGAATTGTGGGGAGGCTAGAGGCAGGCCAGTCGCAAGTACAAAGGCAGTTTAATTGCAGAGAGTTAATTTAACACCCAGTGTCGTGTGTAAGCTATGGAAACAGTTCCAGGATACTGATTCCATCGACAGAAAGCCTGGGCAAGGTCGTTCAAGAGACACACCGGCCAGAGAAGATCGCTATTTATCCATTTTAGCGAGACATAGCAGAGCGGCTACAGCTTCTCAGCTCTCTCGGGACCTGTATGTAGCCACAGGAACCCGTGTAATAAGGGTGACTGTTTCCAAAAGACTGCATGAGAGAGGGCTGTTTGCCAGAAGACCGGTTGTTTGCGTCCCGCTCACGTCTAGGGACAAGAGAGTCCGATTAGCATGTTGCAGGCAGCATAGTGATTGGAGTATTGAGCAGTGGGCCACCGTTCTGTTCACCGATGAGTCCCGTTTTAGCCTAAACACCGATTCTCGCCGTGCTTTCATATGGAGAGATCCAGGGACCCGCTACCTACATTTCAATGTCCTCGAAATCAACAATTATGGAGGTGACGGTGTAATGGTCCGGCAGGCATCATGTTGATGGCCGCACACCTCTCCACGTATGAAGCAGGCATCACGTTGATGGCCGCACACCACTCCATATGTAGTAGGCTCTGTAACTGGTGTGAGGTATAGGTATGATGTCTTGGATGTGCGCCTTTCCCGGGGTGTAGTGGGCCCGAGTTCATCTTACAGGACGATAACGAGAGGCCACATAAAGTTCTTCTGATCGACGAATTTCTCGAGAGTGAGAATATTCGTCGGATGGATTGGCCAGCCAGGTCTCCAGACCTCAACCCGATAGAGCATGTCTGGGATGCTCTGAGGAGGGAAATTGCAACTCGCAATTGCAACTCACATTGCTGAATGAGTGAGACCAATTGCCACAGGCACTGATAAATTGCCTTATTCCCAGTATGACATCACGCTGCGAGGCCTGTATGGCTGTAAGATGGGACTATACCCCCTATTAACCCATTTCTTTTGCGTCTTCTGCAACCGCTGTTTCAGATGTCAGTCAGACCTTCAGACTCTCATGAGTGTTATACACGAACATGTTTGTCTATTATAACTGTTGAATGTTTATTTTGTTTGTATTATATCAACCTATGTTCACACCAAATTTTATTAAAATCTGTTCAGTAGTTCTGGAGATCGTACGTCAAACATGAAAATTCTCTTAATTTATTTCACCAGTGTATATGCAGAAAATGAGTAGACTATTTTATAATATTCATGTAAATTGAATGCATATGTATCCGTCACTCAGCTGTTGATTCAAAAACATTTTTGTAAATTATTTAATACGCACCGCTATTTCAAAGCTAGAAAATAAATTTGATAAAATGAAAATCTTTTTCTGGCATCGTTAAACAACATTTCTCAAGGGGGAAAAGTGCAGACACAATCGATTTACAGTAGTTACACACCAAACAAAAAAGACAGAAGGCAAAGAAGTGGACTTCTAATACGCCCAAATTCCTTAAAGAGTTTCGCGATGTTTCTACGTGAAACGACGAAGAGTCTGGGGAGGGGATCTACGTCAGACCCAGCTGCGCATGATTGCAATTACCAAAACTGGAGTATGATGCGAAATAAAGAAGTGAATAAATTCGATGGCTATCTGAGCCTTTCAGGTTTCTGGAGTTTCTGCCGATGCTTTTGTTGCTGATGGTGTTGGCGGTATACCATATCTCCTCGGTATTAGTTCTCTTTGAGTATCTATATCTTTCTCTGGGGATCTGGGTTATCTCTATTTTTGGATGTGTTTTTTTGCTAGTAGAAAGTATAGGTTTTCTCCATATGTAGTAAATGAGTTTCCCATTAACTCGTGTTAGGAAAGACAGAAAAAATTATACTCAGTACATTATACAGTTTCGTAATAACAATATAAAAATGAAGCGTAATGCACTTAAGTTTTCAGTATTTAATAATTATGTTGATGAAGTTGTAGTTTACTTTATTTACGCATGAAAAATACAGGAATATTGAATAAAATGATATGCATGTAATTTTAACAAATCACAATTTAAAACTACCGTAGGTGTTAGGTAATTATAATGTTTTCAGCATATATTTTATGTATAATGTCTAGAATAGGCATTTTAAACTCAGCCCCAAAATATTTTCTTAATTTGAACGGTTGTCTCTTATAACGGTGTGGCTTAAGATTAGTATTGATTTACACAAATCTTTGTTACTGTCTTTAAATTACGAAACCAAATATAGGTGTGAAGCACGTCTTCTAAGCGCAACGTTTGATGAAAATTCAAAAAACGATTAATGAAATGTACTCTTACCTAAATTTTGGAAAGTTAACTTTTAAACAAGTTAAACCTAAAAACGAAATAAGGTACATTTGATCTCAAACTGTGATTGTAAGTCGTTAAATTGATAAAATAATCAAATATTACATTCAGAGTCAAGAAATACAATCAGGCCCTGTATTCAGGGATTTTGAATTTAGGCCTTGTATCCAGAAAAAGTTATGAATGTTAAAAACAGATGCAAACAGCTTCAAAATGTAATAAGAACGCAAAATTAAATCACATAACATGAAAAATATAATTCTTCATTTTAAATTGGTATTTTCAGTAAAGTAATTAAAGCATCGCATGCTTCTAACATAAACACGTCTGAAGGAAAAAACTTTAGCAATACTGAAATGGATAGAAAGTTCAATTGATAAAAGACAGATCTAAAACAACTGTTGCTGATTGGGAAGGTTGTGTTTAGTAAGTAACTTGCAGCTACCGAGATAAAAACCACAGAAAATCTTGGGTCATACAAAATCTTGGATTCCTGTAACCAGAGATACGAAACTTAAAATATAGTATTCAGAAAAACTAATGAATGTTAAAAGCAGATGTAAATAGTTTTATAATGTAATAAGAATACAAAATTAAATCGTATAATACAAAAAATATAATGTCCGTTTTAAAGTGGTATTTTTATAAAGTAACAAAATGCATCGCATGATTGTAACGAAGATTTGTACTGTAGAGTCATTAGAATTTTTGTTTTAAGCAAGAGACATGAAAAATGAGAGATGCCCTCGCCGGAAATTGAAATCTGGACCTCTAGAATACGCACAGAAGGTTCAACCGTTACACCACGAAGGCATGCAGAAAGGAGGGAGAAAATACTTTATAGTCTGATGTAAAAGACTCCAGAGATACTGAAGTGCATAGAATGTTTAACTCATAGAAGACGAATCCAAAAGAATTGTTACTGTTTGACAAGGGTGTGTTTAAGTATTAACTTGTAGCTACTGAGATAAAAACCATACAAAACCTCGAGTCATGAAGTTCAATCTGGTTTAGATTGGTTACTGCAAAGCAAGAGAAGGCTATCTGCCAAAGACGAGACATGCTTTCGTGGAGGACTTTCTGATGGAAAATGTAATGGAATTCACGTTACACGTTACAATTCATGTTAATCCAACCAACTATGCAGCCAGTCCATTTGCCTGGATCTCACTGGAAGCATGTCGAACTACCAGTATTCAGCACTCTAACTGCTCTGCACTAGTGGGGACTCTCTCATGCGCTAAACTGATCATAAAGGAAATGATCATGAGCAGCACATTCACTCAGTTTGATACCATTGCCATGAGTTTCATAAAGGTATTAAGTAAGGTAGAAGGATTAGTAATGTAGGCAAACATCAAAATCCCATTAGCGATATATTTCGGAGAGGGGGATTAATATTTCGAAACTGTATTTTTGAGGAGACAATTTATTTCTTTGAGATATGTCGTGAAACTGATGACGGTAGTGTGAAAATCAATAAATACGTAGTTGCAGTTGTTGGTGGAATATATGCTCCTTGTTTGAAACCTATTTTTCTTGATTCTGATTAATTTTAAAATGAATTGTAACGTCTAATGCACTTTGTACTTACTTTTGTAACGAAAACTAGATTTGTTAATATTATTACTACAGTTAAATGTCGAAACAGTAAATTAAATTTTCTCTTTAAATAATTGTGCTAGAAACAGGAGAACTGTGTTTCATCCGCAAATGAAATACCGCATGTAAAAAGCATTTAGCAAAAATATTACAAAAGAATCGCATTTTACAAACATTTATTAATTGATATATTTACACGCAGGTAGTTATAACTAACTCTCCCGTTTGATATATATTTTATTATAATTCGATTTTTATTAGAGATCCAAATCAAATATATCCAAATTAAACATATATATATAGCCAAATCAAACAAATCCTTAGTATCCAAATTAAAAATTCAGTTTATTTTCAATTAAACTTTCTGTCTTTCAAGTCTGCTTTATAGATCGTGATTCATGCAATCACTTTCCGGGATTTAATTTTTAGGCTTTTTTGAAATTTGGGTAAATCAATTAGATTTTGACTAATCAAATAATAAAGCTTCAATATTATTAATATTTGAAATACTTGTATGTTTATAGTCATAATAATAAAACATGAATATTATCAGTGACTGAAAATGTAATAAATCAATTAGATGCAACAGTCATTTTGAGATTGTAATTTATTATGCTTCTAAATATCCAGATTTATTTAAAACGCAAATTAAAATATAGATTACCAGAACTATCACCTCAAAGCAATGGCTATCTGCCAAGGGTTAGAAACCTTCACGAATAGCATTCAGTTGTCTGTTATTTACGTTACGCTGTATAAAAACTTTTAAAGTCTTATGCAGCTGCTCGTTGGGAATAGAACCTAGAACAAACTGCTAGCATTCCACAGTTTTATCTACTGCAAGCCGCCCAACGGGATAGTGGTTAGTGATTCGGATTAGCGTACCGAGGGGCACGGCTTCGAATCCCGGAGAAGACATGTAGAATGTCTTTGTGGTTTAACTCTTAATATATGGCGAGCCGAAAGTTCTCTGATGTGATTTGGTGGTAGGGAAACAGCCGTGGAGAGACCCTTGGACCCATCCTCCGGGGTGCTTCTCTCAAAATTTGACGTGGACCTGGAAAAAATTGTACTGTCACTTATATGTTGCCAAAGGCTCTCGAAAACGACAGACGTAATCTTGTACTTCTTGCCACGATTAATTTCGAGAGCTTGTAATGATGGGGTCAAACAACTGAGATCAGTCAGTACAACATATAGCTGCTGTAAAGTATTCATAAATCTAAATTATTTATGATTTATATGAGTAAATTATAACATGATTAATCATTACGCCCTAGCAACAATAATACATGCAAGTTTTAGTAAAGAAATTTTAATGCTTATCTGTGTCTGAAATTGAATCATGCGAGTTAAAATTGTTTTCTTTGAAATAAAACCCACAATTAAATTAAACTGAATATATTGCAAGCTGAAATTGAATCATGCGAGTTAAAATTGTTTTCTTTGAAATAAAACCCATAATTAAATTAAACTGAATATATTACAAGATTTCAAAATCACCAAGTCCCAGACTGCTTTGTGAGAGATGAAACGCTTTGTAGGCCGAAAACAAATTTTGTGGCTTGAAACGATTTTCTTTGCTCCTGGGCTATGAATATATATCTTCCATCTAAATGTTGCGAGCTATTTTAGTTTTGATTTCAAGATACGTTGGAAGATTACGATATGCCTTACACTTAAGGGCGTAAAAATTGGGGCTTTTTTATTACATTTAGCTTAAAAGATATACATAGAAGTTTGTGCATTACATATTAAGTTACCTGAACAATGTAGAAACATCTTATCTAAATAACTTTAAACTTACCTACAAAGTTTGAGATAGAGAGCGCCAGTTTTGCATCCCTTATCCAGTACTTTCTTTCGCTCTTGGGAAGGAAAGGATTCAAAATAGAACGAAAGTTGACACATGATATATTATCTAATTAACACGCGAGTAAAGAACCCTGCGATTTCGTCTATGAGATGAATTTTCTGTTTAGCCCCCGTTTCTAGTTTCCCCTAGAGAACACCCTTTCTCAATAGAAGATGGTGAATTCTCTCTCCCCAGCCAACCCCTCTGAAGTCCCCCCTCCTAAGACGGGAGATGTAACAGAAGATCAAAACTTGAGGAAGAATGATAGAAACTTGAGGGGAAACCGAAAGCTATAGAAAATGATGCCGTTTCGCGAAAATTAATGAAAGTTTTTAGAATAATTATTATTATTTCTAAGAGTTCCATGTAAAAGAATTACGTAAAATCGGGGGATAGAAAAAGAAGGGGTATTAAAAAACGCGCGTTGATTTCTCATCGCTGGCTTTCTTCTTACGGTATTAAAAGAGATAAAATAGGCGCGAGATAAATTGACCCATTCTTGATGGCTATTTCTTTCAAGAACTTTCAGAAGAGTGAAATAATAGCAAAAAAATGTTCCTAAATATAGAAAGATATGAAAAGAATTTTATGAAAAGAATAAAACGAGTCTGAAAAAAAAGATAAAAGTGGGGAGAATAAAGGGGAAGAAAATTAATAGGAAAATGGATAGAAGCTAAGAAAATTCAGCCTCTACAGAAATATTATAATGACTAATATCGTTGGAAACTTTAATGTGCTATTTCCATGGTATTTAGAATCGCTCTTTTTTTCAGAAATGGGAATAAATAAGTATCATTAATTATAATAGAAGCGAGAGCAAAGGCTAAGCCGGCGGTAATGTGCGCAAGAAAATTAAGCGATAACTTACTTTTGTTTGCTTTCCATTTTCCTTATTTAAGAGATATCAGAACTTACAAGAAAAGTATCTCTCTCTTTGTGCTTTCTCTATTCTAATGATGTATTGATGACAAAATTTTGAAAGAAAAATGAATGGAATACAAACAAGAGAATTTGATGTTTTGAATTTTCAACACTGCCGCAGTACTCCAGAATAAAGTAAGTGTAATTAAACCATCAGATGCAAGCCATTTTACTAAAACATAGCATATTAATAACAAGCAAATTTAGGTATGTGCTGGTAAATTATTCAAAACAAAATATATTATAATTTTCACTCATAAATATAACGCCTCTCATACATACGTTTGATTTGGGTTATTTAATTATGGTAAAGCATTTAATTATGATTAGCTGTCTAAGGGGAAGGATGCCTTCATGGAGGACTCTCTAAAGGAAACTGGTTCGTATATACATTGCACATGGGGAAAATTACGAAAACGTCTATGCAGCCAAGCCTGTTCGCAGGGATTCGAGCCCCGAACCAAACGACCAGTGTTTAGCGAATTTACCGCTTGGCCGCTGATGGACCATTTTACACATAGCAATTTAAACGTGTCAGGACTGAGTGTGCTGTGCATGTTCTTTGCAAACATTTTGAAGTAACTCCTTCTAAACTACAGTCCTGCTCTGGAACAGTGAGCTGAAAAATTAGCTTTGTTCTGATGTAGATACTGTGCTGGAGAATAACTGCACGTGAAAAAGATTTAAAATCCTCTTTTACTAAATCACTATTATTTACACACTTCCCAACTCGGGAGGGATACAGAAAGTAACAGACCACACTTGGGCCTAACTTAACAAATCAAATAAATTTAAATAAATAACTAAACCTAAATAGAAATTAACTTAAACTTTGCTCGCAGAGCAAATCGCGGAGTTTGGCCTCTAACTAACTGGTGCGTAGCAAGAAATACTAATACTAGCGCACTTCAATTTATTTCAATATGCAATCACGTAGTAAGCACTATGGCTTATAATTTTAGCTGCTAGCTGGTCAGGCGAACTTCGAACAGAATGACCGTGATCTGAGACTAAAGCTCTCTCACACTGAGAGGTTTCTACCTCTGGTTTAAATAGTACTTGGCTGTACTTCAAAATTAGCATAAGCTGAAAACGCGCGCTTCTTCTGACGGGAAGTTGAAACAGAGAAGAGATAGAAAGATTTAAATTAAAATAAAACTTGGTTAGTTTAACTAAAACCTTACAAACGTTCATAAATTACTTAAAAGTGAAGCAGAAATTTGGACTGCATGCTTTTTATCATTATTATATTCAATGATTTTCTATGTTGAAGCAACTGAATTCCATATGCTGCATTAAAAAAATGAGTAATTAGCATTTAGAACGTACTATAGGATCTAGGCACTTTAGTGAACTTTATCAATAAATAATGCGACAGAAAGTGTGACGTAACTATACCATTTACTAATAAGAACAAACTCTTACATCTTTTCTTACTTATTAAAGTAAAAGAAATTAATACAGTTTTTTCACTCAGTTTATAAGTGCTCAAGGTTTAAAGTAGCCTTTAAGCATATTGCAATTTCATAACTATGTGCAGTAAATCGCAATAGTTACTCTATTCTCTTAGTTTAAAAACTACTCTAAATTCCCGAGGTTTAAATAAAATGAAATAAAATAAAACGTTAACTTAGTACTATAACATATGTCTATATATAGACGTAGCACTTAATAAAATCGGTATGTTGAAGATAAGGAAATTCTAAACTACTGGTAAGTCTGGTAAAAGTGAAGAAAAAGGGCCATTGGGCCCTTTAATCTGCGACTTAGAACCTAAGATTTATCATAAAATACTGTACTTGTAGGTTTAAATTGATCGGATACATCCAAAATCCGACATGTTTTCTTTTTAATAATCGGAAATATAACTTATAGACCATTTTTTAAAAAATCTAAACCACACTTCGTTGCAAATAGCAAATTAAATAGGTTATGTAAATATACCGAACCATATGAATTTTGACAAAATATAAACCAACTGAAAACCTTTGATGCATTTCACCTCAAATAATCTCCCCCCCCCCAATGTTAGCAGAATAAAATATGCGAGCGAAGTCGTTATAGATATTGACCACTACTAAGGCAGGAAGAGGTGGTCACCTTATTATGGAGGTGCTTAATATGTAAGTCTCCGTTGCCTCCTATCAAGGGACAGATAATTTATATCCATGTCCTCTCCGGGATTCAAACACGGGCCCTTCGGGATGGTTGTTCTAGTCACTAACTACTTTTACGTCTGAGCGGCTTTAAACTTAAAATAATACCCGCTGTTTCTAACAAATCTTTGCATTAAAATAAAACCTTAAAGAAAGACAAAAACGTATGTAGAGAAATTCCAGTCTATATAATTGTTATTGAAACTTTTATCGTCATTTAAGGTGTTATTCCTGAACACTTTTTACGAAAGCATTTAGTTTAAAAACTTTCAAAACGGTAAAGTGTCGACAAAAATTCGAAAGAAAATAGAGAATAGGTCATGCGTCTCTTAAATAAAGTGCAACTACAGAAAGCTTCTATCCACTTTTGAAGGATTAGAAACTGTGAAATGCTGAAAGCACTTATATCTATAAATGTGAATAACATCTTCTGAGGATGCTTATAATATGATAACTATCTTCAGACGAAACCTTATGCACTTGTGATAGCATTATGTGATGTTAGCAGAGTAAAATATGCGAATAAAGTTTTCTAGAAATCTGACTATTTATGCGATGAGCGGAATCAATCTTTCTGATTTATAATTGCAGAAATATTTCAGATTTTATTACTCGCAGACGCTTTTCTGTAATTGCGTTTGATGATTTGACCGTTCAGTCTTTGAAACTGCCTCAATCAATTATTTTTTCTGCGTAGTAAGTTTTAATTACTTAATACCGATTATACGAATTATGATTTTGTGTTTGAGTTGGAAAATATACTCTTATTTACTGAAGCAAAATTCTGCCTCGTTAAGGTAACTGGATTACAGAGAATCGTAGTCATTCAAGACTAAAAATGACTGCTTAGCTATTTAAGGCAAAGTACATAATGGTCATTGTCCTAAAAAGGCATGCCTCTGTGGAGGAGTTCTGAAGTGAATGGACCCGTATTCATCATACGTATAGAGAACACTACTAAAACATGATACTGTTGATCCTTTAAAACCAGCTAAACCTGAAACTAAATACCATTGCTCAATTGTCTTATCCATTCAGTCACTGGTGTACCAGTTAGTATTTGAAATGCACTATTTTATCCGCATTCAGTTCTATCCTTACATATGGATGGGAAGAATGTGACCATTCTTCCCATGCATGTGTAGACAGTGAGAATCCGTCCATTATACTGGGAACTAGTTGGGGCATCGCCGTCAAATAAGACTTAAAGAAGAAAGTGTATTGACATTATTCGACTGAAAAGAGCTTGAAACAGAACAGGTAAATATTTCTTAAATACAGTCTAGAGATATTTTATTGAATCAGATTATGAAATTTAATTTATAAGCATTGCCGACAACAGAGTCCAAGTAGTGCAATGCATTAAATATAAATCACCAGTAGAGTACGCTGAATCCTGAGTGCGATAAAATGGATAATAATGCAACGACTACTAAGAAATGTTCTGAAACAGCTTTGGATAGTTGAAATAAATTATTTTCCTATTGGGAAATTGGGAAGTACTTTATTGGACGGCATATGAAACACATATACCAAAATCCGATAAAGCAATTCAGGAAATAATAAATTACAAAGTTAGATCGCACGAAAACCATGCCTTTCATTGGAAGCATCATTTATAAAGCATGGAAGAGTGGACATAGACTAAATTGCTTAAAAATTTAGTAACAAATTCGTAATTTACGAAACTAGTTGTGGCTTGTATTTCTTTCCAGAGTTCGCATGTTAGTAAAGGCAGAGAAGTATACTGTCAGTGAAAGACACAATTTATTGTACTTTGTTACTCCGAAAAAACTTTTTACTCAGCTCGACATACATGTTTATCAGGAAATAAATAAGCTAAACCTAATAAATAAACTTCACACTAGGTTCGAAGTTTGGATAGCTTTGATCTAGGACAACTAAGTGTAGACTAGGACAGAGAAAAGGCATTTTCTCGGGTTCTCCATCTTCGTCTTTCAAGTGACAGTAAAATGGAAGAAGCTAATGGCTAGTTGGCTGTCTCGAATGTCTTAGGATTTCAAATGATGACCGCTGTCCAAAAATAAGTATGATTTCATAAATTATGAGGAAACGCATATTTTGTCAGTCGTAAGGTAAATACTGATCGAATATATCTAATCTGGTTTTATTTGTTGTTTGGTTTGTATTAAAGATCTCATTCAGCCAACATTATGCTACTGAATTCACATGTACTAGAAATTTTAACAGCGGTTTGAAAATAGGTAAATAGTTAAGTATTTATGATCTAAAGCAAGATTCCAAACGGGATCTGTACTGACATCCTGTGGTCGATGAAATTTTAAAGGGATTCACTAGAGATCGTTAGCCGAATATGCGTCGGCAGTTGGTCGGAAACAAATTCCACTGATTACAAAATGATCATAGAACCGATAGTTAAATTTTTTATTAATATAAAACTATATCATGTAATAAGGAAAAAATTATAAAATAAATATAAGGGAAAATAACATTCCATATATTTTGAATTGAATAGGTATTTTGTATTTTATATCCTGTGTTTAGTACATTATAAATTAGTATTTATATAAAAAAAAATACAAATAGAAAGCGTTATCGTAAAATGATAGCCTATGAAACACAAAATCTTTCAATGTGTATTTCTAATACTATAAATATACATCGAAATTTATGCCTCTACAAACATTCATAAGTAAACATTCTTATGTTAAGAAAAATATATCTCTAGGAACCTCAGCGTTCACTGGAAGGTTTCATTTTCCACCCGTCACTTCGTACTTGTAGTGAATTATTTTATGTGTACAGTTGCACAATTAGCAGACTTTTCGGCTGTTCATCCAGATTAATTACAGCACAACACATCTCATCTAGTGTTCCGTAGCTGCATTTGACAGCATGACTTCTGGCAAAAAAAGAGTATTATCTGCTATCCTCGTGTCTGCAATATCCCTCCAAACACTGCCAGAAAAAGGTTGAAAGGGTGATGTAACTGGGAAATTGCTCTCCATACTTCTCTGCCCAAGAAAAAGAAAATATAAATCGTCTGATCCATGTCCTGGTAAATTGGAAATTTAATGCTTTTGCTGTATGAGAAATTGCTCATATATGTTAAGAAAAGCGTAGAGTGTTGTTTCGGGTTTAATATAATCAAAAGAGGAAGTTTTTTAAGCATATGTAATTAGTTCTTCCGAATATTCCTTGCATGGTTATTTGAAGAGCCAAAAAAGAGTTAAACAAATTTGGGAATATTTTAAAGCAGAAACGCTTTAAACAGATTTTGTAACCAGTGTGTAGAATATGTTTTCAGCTTTTGTCTGCGCCAATATTTTTAAGAATAATTCTTAGCAAGTAGGGAGAATTTCATATATTTTCTCAGTTGACATATTGGTATAGCTTCTTTCCAAAAAATTAATTTTCTTCAAGCTACCCTCTTCATATTTATTGATTTTATTTTATATTTCGAAATGTTCATTGCATTAATAAAAATATATTCCCGCCTCCAAGTCGAGACTAATGGTGAAGTTCAATGGAATTAACTATAAGCAATATTAACTGCAAGTAAGGATGGCTAAAACTAGAGGTACAAGATGCAGCAAGATTTCGTGAGACACATTGCACCTATATCGTTATTATTTTCGAAACTCTGAAATAAACTTCTGTACATTCACCGCCCAACTTACAATCACTTTAATGAAACTGCGTTGTACATAAATAAAATAGAATCACTTTGGAGAAACTGCATTCTGTATCCCTTTAAATTCCCTTCAGATCTTACTTTCGCACAACTATTACATTTAAGTTTCGCATTGATTGTACAGAAAACTTGCATTTTTCTCTACAGTGTGTGTGTTACGATATACATAGTATATTCATAGAAAAGATAAGAATGTTGTACTTTTCTCTGAGTAAAATCTTGAAATTCTTTATTTTACAGAATACAATACTCACTGAATGAATTGCAAGAGAAATTTATCTAACTCTGCTCAGGAAACTGAACTATTTACAGTTTTCTTTCTTTGAAGATTATTCATTGTTTTGTATCTGTTTTTATACATTGAAGATATATAGATCTGATATTGAAAATATGGTTATCTCTGTATACTGTATTATTTAACATTTTCAGCTGACTAATTTCAAATTTACATTCGTTTTCAATGCGCTATCTTCAAATAAAAGTGAAATATTCATAAAATTTCAATTAAAAACTGAAGCATTAGAAGAACTAACCAACTTTTGCGGGAAATCAAAACCCATTTATCACTGCAGACAACTGATATGCCATACACCATCTCATTAGGGTGTTTTGCTTTGCAATAGGCACTTCAAGACCATTTCTCCTCTCTAAATCATACTTCAAAACAACGGTAACGACTGCTGTTAAAAAAAGCTTGAATAGTCTAATTTGCTAAAATCCCCTAATTCTCTCTGTGTACACGTTACGAGCGCAAATGGGGAGGGTCGTTATGATCTGGAACTGACTACTTTAAAGTAACAGATACACTTAGAGGTGCAAATGTCTTTAGCTCCTTAAATTCACTCATGAATACATAAAATATGGCTGAATTGAGGAAGCGATACCCAGTTGAACCATTCAAAGTGCTAAGGAATTATTGTGAGTTAATTTTTAGTTTTGGACTTACTGTAGAAACATTATAATTTTTGGAGCTGGAAATTTTGAAAATCAACCGTTAATGGAACTCGAGTTTTCAATGTAGGCGATTAATATGCTGACTACTTTATGACAAGATTGAATGGAAAGACTGAATGGAAAGAATGTCTTTAATTCCTTACGAACATGTACATCTGAATTTGGAGACTCGAAAATCCAGATACTTTTTTTAAAGGTAATTCGTTGCCTTTAGTTAAAAAAAATGGAAATATTATAGAATTACAATGAGGAACAAGCATATGAAAAACTACAACCAAATTGGTGCGTAGTGATAAATGGGTTTCGTGTCGCATTGGACAAACAAATACCTCAATGTAGGGGATTTATCCATTCCTCTTCTTGTCAACGTACAGAAAAATAAAAGGGGGGTTCTCGATCTTAAATCATGATTCTTTAACTACCTGTCACTCTAAGACCTGTCGTTGCAGTGATCCCGAGAAAGCCCTACGATAGAGGGTTGTAATTTTTCGCCTTTGTCCTTTGGATGGGTGTGCCCCAAAATGTCTCCCAAAATTAGGAGCTGTTCATGTCACGTCTACTTTTGGATCTGTCATTCTGTTCTTTCTTATGCTACAGATTCATCTCTGCCAGAAATTCATTTTTAGGCACTTTTTGGACATTTTGCCTTCTATCACTAGATTTATATATTTGATACCTATCCCTGATTCTTTTCATATCGTTTGTTCCTTTCGAAACACAACTCAGGCGATGGAAGAGAGATTCCAGATGCGCATCTTACTTACGATGAAATCTGATGCAGCAATTTCAAGGCCACATACTTAAAGTAATTTGGTATGAAAGTGCAAAATTCAGTCACTTGGCTTTTTATAGGAAAAACCTTTAAAATGAAGACCGTTTCAAAAAGAAGGAACGGATTTCACTAGCTTAAGAAATTATTATTTGTGAAGGAATTATTATTTCTTCATAAAACATTTTGATTAATCTTTACAGAAAAATTGTCGCGAGGTGTCAGAGCTGAAAACAACGTCGTAGAGAACGTCACTCCAAAATATTATTTAATGACGTCGATCGAACCATGAAAAATAATCATATTCAAGTAAAACATACGAAATCATTGATGAACACAGTTGTTTTTCTTTTCCCTGAAAGCTGATGCGTGAAAACTTTTTATATCGAGAAATAAAATTTCTTCAAGCAAAATAAATACGTTTCTTCTACTTGTAACGCGCCGCAGATTAACAAACCATGCAATTACTTTCGTAATCTGGAATAAAGCGCTTCCTTTGATTTTTTTGCACGCCTTTTAAAAATCAAAATACTATTTCATGCTGTTTTGATAGGGGGTGGCTAATGTTCAATTCCGAGACCCATATAAAGAGCATATAGCTTCGAGGAGATATATTTTTAATAAATTTCTACAAAAAAAACTGAAGCTTAATATTTCTTTTCAGGATCAGTAATAATTTTAAAAAAGAACTTCCTGGCTTATAAACTGAGTATTAATAGAAGAAAGAAATGGCAGTATAAATAAGTAAAATAATTGGTTTGGTTCAGTTGATTATGGAAAAGCACACTAGGCCTATCTGCCTAAAAGCAGGA
>KK115481.1:850722-864477 GCA_000611955.2 Stegodyphus mimosarum
TTATATATATTATTTTTAATATAAAATGAAGGTAGAAACCTTCTTTTTATATTTTTATTATTATTTTCTATTCTATTGTTTTAATTATTACACTTTATCTATAAAATTATGCAATTAAAAATCATTTTTCAACAATAAATAATCATTCTTTTACTTTCTACAATTCTATTGTTATTTAAAAATTTTAGAACGGAATGTACTATTTCTAACTTTGTAGAGTCATCAGGTTATATCGAGGCTGGAACGTGAAAAATGTACAATGCATTTGCCGGGATTCGAACTCTGGATCTCCCGAACATACATCGAAGGTGCTTTCAGTTACACCACGAAGGCATTCGAAAAAGAGGGAGAAAATGCCTTATTGTCCCTTTTAAAGAGCTAGTGGGGATAAGGAGGTCAACCGCGAAACCCTGTGGTAACGAAATACCACGCGCCAAGTTTTTAGTTCAAGAGTCAATGTAGTGTAATCAAATTTTACTGATGTCAAGAAACTTCAGGAATCCACAAAGCTCTTTCAGAAATTCGAACTTGGAATCTCCCAAACACGCACCGAGTGTGCTTCCAGTTATATCACGAAGGCACGCGGAAAGGAGGGATAAAATACCTTATACTTTTGCATTACATTTTATGCATATCATCTAGGATAAAAATTTCATGCATTTTATCATAGACTATCTTAGTGTATCCGCTTCTCTCCATTTCCAAAAATTCATTATTGTTATGCGGTTTTTTCGGTCAGCGTTTTGCTATCATCTTCTGAATTTTAAAGCCTTCCTGTGATTTTACTCTACTAAGAGCATCGTATGCTTGGCTTTCTGCGATTATGTTTTTTCCTAGATAAATTACCACATCCAGTATGCATTCAACGCAGCGCGAATTACACACGTCAGTCGAATGGCTAAGTATGGAAATAAATATTAAAAAATTAATATTTTTTGGCATTCATGATTTGATTGAAGAATTTGTTTTATAATCGCGGAATATTTTAAAACTTTATAATAGACGCATTTTTAGATCCTGAAAGTCCCAACAAAATAATGTAACATTATCTCTCACCGCAACCTAAGAAAATCATCTTTTGAAATACCGAACAAAATGTTTATAAACTTATAAAATAGAAACATTATAATTGAGATGGCAGGTTTCATTGCTAATAATTTAAACGCTTGTCAGTTCTTAAACACTATTATTTTGTGCAGTAGATTGGAAGTGAGAAATCTGATTAATGGAATGAAATGAATACTAAATACGAAAACATATAGAACAAAATAAGGGAGAGAAGTAGCATTTGTAAAATGTAAGAAGATTTCTGGAGAAAGTTTTAACATAACTTCTGATTTTTTTAGCAATTTTCCGAAATTGATCGATTTTTTTTCAGCTAGTTAACAGCCATTATTTTTAAAGCCATTATTACTTTTTTAACAGCCATTATTACTTTTTAAGTAATTTTTTCTTGCAAGTAGAGGTAGATTACTAAATAAATAAATAAAATCCAAATTAGAGAAATCTGTACAGAAGGCAGATGCTTAATGTAGCGTATAATGTCATACTACATATAGTCCTGAAAGCTATGCTTCCAAAGGTGACAAAATGTCTCGGGAAGAACGAAGACTTCCTCTTCAGGTCAAAGTCATACTGCAGCATAATGTTTTAAAATCTCTCCAAAACCCGCCTAATTAATATCTGTTTATAGGAATTTATTTGTTCACAAAATTCTCTTTACAAACTTTGTCTGCTATTTTGCATTACGAATAATAAAAGCGTTTGCGCCTAAATAGCGAATTCTAATAATCGAATTGCATTGTCATATGTATAAGCTGTTAACTTTATAAATTTACCGATGACGCCTAACGCTTACATTATCACTGATATAATATTGTATATGAATTTTGTAAAGAGAATTATTTAATCCCTCGTTCCCATTAAACTGCAATATAAATTATTTTTCTACTTTTTGTTCATTAATTACTTTGTGAGTTTTAAATTAAAACTTCTTTTAAAAATTTATTCACTTATTTATTTATTATCAATATCGTTTTAAAAGAGGGCTATGGGTTTGTTTTATAATCTGTGAAAATTTCCATACTTTACAACAGATATGTTTTTAGGCCAAATAATGGCTGTTAAATAGCTGATCAATTTCGGAAAATTGCTAAAAAATCAGAAGTCATGTTAAAACTTTACGTTTTACAAATTTCACTTAAAAGTAGTTCCGCTGTATACTAGGATGCAAGCAATACTCTTCTGGGATCTTCATCATTTTGTTTGTTAAGCGAAGATAAGATATTTTGTGCAAACATTCGCCACATTATCATTTCAGCCTGAAATTTTTAGAAAATCTAAATCGAATTATGCGCTTATGAAATTATGCGCTTAGTTACCTTGAGCTAGGTTAAGTAGTATACTGTGTTTGTAGCCTCAGACAACATTATCTGTGTTTGAATTTATCTTATATTAATTTAAACATCCGCAAGTAGCGAAGATTCATCTGTAGTGCAATAAGTGCCTTCAGTTCGTTTTAAAGCTAAATGAAAAGGTTATTTCAGACTAAAACCATAACTCCCTCTGTAGTCTAGTAGGGTCATACTATAAGCTGATAGACGATAGACAATTGAGATAAGCTGATAGACGTAGCAGAATCAAAAGCCATTACTTGATTTTGACATTTGACCTATCACAAATGCGTTAGATAAAGGTATTTTGAAGCTATTCGAAATCAAAAACGTTAAGTCATAACACAAATTTTTCTTTTAAGGATTTCTGGTAATGCCATTCTACACAGAAGGGAATTTTGTTTTTTAACTCTAAAATCTTCAAAAGTCAGTTTACATTTTCATGAATTCAGTACTTTCATGAAATTTTCGGGCAGATGATGAATTACTTTCATATTAATGTAAATGAAAAAAATTAACCCTTCTATAAAAATCCAATGCATTCAAAATGTCTAGTTATATTTTAAGAACCTTTTTTAAAGAAAAAGTCGGGAGAACAAATTGCCTGTTTTATCGTGAAGGTTACTTCCTATTATCATAAATATGCAAAACTGCATCTCGAAAAGCCCTTACTCACAGTATTAAATTAAGCATTTTCGTTATCCATTTGCAGAGCTTTCGTTGTAGCCGATTTCTTTTAATCACAATAGCTCCTGGAAATACATGTGAAAATGTTTTACTAAATTTTCGTGAACCTTCATAAAATTAAACAGTCAAATTTCTTACTTTGAAGCCCAAAGTCTACATTTTGTGATTTTTTTAACAACAATGGTGAAAATGTTTTAAAAAGATAACCAAGCCCGAAGAAAACCGGAACTTTGTATTTACGATGTATTACGACGGAAGCAATCAAAACTAAGTCATCATACCATCAATTTTTAATTTATCTTGCTACCAAACAACATCTGAGGATTTGTACGCTGCGCAAAAAAAAGGGGGGGACAGTTCTCCCGTTCTATTGGGCCGATTGACGACATTCGAATTGCGTTTTTCATGGCTAGAAAGCGCGACATAGGATATGTATTACATTTATATACAGCAATGTTCAAATATGGGTATTTTGACACAAAAATCGGAATTTTTTTTAAATGACATGTCAATTTTTTTCAATATTTTGATTCTACGACTCCAATTATGCCAAACTTGCAAGTTTTGTAAAAATCGCACGAGTAGTTTTCAAAGAAATTAGCTCTCAAAATTTTAGCTCCTCAATGTTAATTCAATTTGGTATGTATTTATTAATATATTTTTTTATGAAACTTATTTAATTCCTTCTTATACAGTTCGAAATTTAGGTTCATTTCTTATAAAATTCGCCCAATTTTATGATTTATTTTTAAAATTTGTATTTTTAAATAATTTTTATAAATTTTTCGAACACAATTTTTAATTTTAACCTATAAAACTTTTAAAATCATCTTAAAGTAGACGTATTTCTAAGCATAACTGCAAAATTAGAGCTTTTTATTCAAAATTTCCGAAGATATACGTGAATTTATATATTGGCGCGTTTTGAAATTTGAGATAATTGTTGAAAGCGATAATAACGAAAATGGGGTTTACGTACTTTGTTAAAATTATTTGAAAGTAGAATAATGGTGACTTTTTTACCTCTTATCCACAATGTAAAAAGGCAGGAATGATGTGACTTTTTTTTCCTGCTCTGCGCAATGGAAGGGAAGGAAAATAGGTTGCCACATATTAAGAAGTTCACCGAGCGAATTATTTTTGGCTCAAATTGAAAAAAATTCGCCAAGTTAAATTTTTGAATTTCTCTTTAATTTTCGCACCAAATTTTACAAAATTTAATATTTAGGCATAATTTTAGTCGTAGAATCGAAATATGGAATAAAATTGGTATGTTGTTTAAAAAAAATCCGATTTTGTGACAAAATACCTATATTAGAACAAAGCTATATATAAATCTAATACATATCGTAAGTCGCGCTTTCGAGACATGGAAAACGCAATTTGAATTTCGTCAATCGGCCCAGTAGAACGGGAGATATAGAATTGTCCCATTTTTTTTCACAGTGTACATGTGTCAAATGCATCAAATTTGCGGCATACAATAAATTTGCCGCGAAAACAAGTCTTACTAAACATGAATTTTCCTTCACATGAAGTGACGCCGTAAACATGTGACTTGATACCATGATAGGCAGAAAAGATATTTAATGCAGAAAATACTTGAACTAAATATGCCAGATGGTTGCTTTCAGTATAAACACTGCCTCAGGACAGAAAATCAAAAATGTCTATTCGAGTTGAAGCTCTTTGATGATTTGGGTTGCTGTAAGTTTAAATGAGACTGAAGCAAACTAACTCGAATTTTTCAGCAAAACAATGTCTCTTAATAATTGCACTTCCGCTGCCAGCTGTTTCCTATCTCGTAATATTTGTGTAATATAATGACTTCGTCCAACACATGTTCCAGATCTGAATTTCGTACGGTAATTTATAACACTTTCAACTCCGCTATAACTAACTCTTTATGAGAATTTCCCGGATATAACGAATGAACGTTTTGGTCCCGTCTAATTTCCCACAGGCTTAATGATAATGCTGAACTTCACTATAGCCGCATAAAATTATACGGTTCCAGATGTATAGTAATCGGATAAAATAAACTTTGTGGATACCTTGGACTCATTTTTTTTCTATGTTTCGAATTTTTCTGGAATTTCTGCAGTTTTCAACTGAAAAATTTACTAACCATTAAATTTAACCTGTTTAGGTTATTAGGTTTAGATTTAGTTACTCTGCAACGAAAAACACGTCTAGGTTGCTGTTGTTTTATCTCCCACCCCAAATTTTCTCTTTTTGTTTTCTGAACAAAAGGCAATGCAAGGCAGATAAAGCACACGAATCTCGGAAAACTACGACACGCAATAAACCTACTTAAGGGCATCCTACTGTGCCACACTTTTGGCCAAAGATCCATGGATCCATTGAGACAAAGAGCTAGAATCGGTTCTTTTGATTCCATCCGAGTTTGCGTGTACGTGTAAAATTATTAATGTGTAGTGGAACTGTCAATCAATGAAACAGAAATTTAATAGTTATACAATAAGAAAGGTAATTCGTTTTTAATGTACTTTTTTTAAACTAAAGTTACAATTATCATTTTTTGGGAGCTGTGACAATTCTGATGATTCGTTCTGTGTGATCCACTCATGCATTTTAAACTATTTTTTTGAGATGATCCTTTTTTTTTCTCTTACCACATCTGATATAACGCATCACCGAATATAGCAAACAAAATTTTCAGTCGCTTGAAGTTCGGGGTTCCAGTGTATATAGAAATTTTTTGGGAACAGTTACACATTCAATGTAATAAGTAACAAAGAAGACCTAAAATTACTATTTTAACTTGTTGATACAAATTAAATCGTGTATGCTATGAATTTACATCGAAAGTTCGTTATATCCGATTACTATACATCTGGAACTGTATAATACTTGAAAGAATATTTGACGCATTTAACACAAACTGAACATTCGTTGAAAACATTAAAAACATTCTGACATGGACACCACATGACTTCCTTGTATACTGTGTATTAAATTATGCACATTTTTAACACTCCATTTAAGCTTATTTCTTCGAATTATTCTAATTTAATTAATCATATCTCAAGGCAAACTGAAAATGACATAAAAAATCGCGAATTTTCAATTGAAATATCGCGTCATTTTTTGTCGTACGGGAGTCAAACATCTTTTAGTTTTATTTTTCATAACGCGTATAAAACTTTACCAAATATTACCAGAAATTATAACCGGGAAACCGCATTAAAAGTTAGATCTCATTATTTGTCGTAAACTGAAATTCTTTTTAAATCTAACATTACTAAAAACATGAATATTTTCGTCATTCAAAAATCTTCTATAACTGGAAGTATATGTCTACGCCCAACGATTGCGAAAATAAAGGACAGATAAAGACTTTTAAAATGGGCAAGGAAGTGGGTATATATATATATATACGTTTTATTCTCCCGATTGCAATAAAAAGGGAAATGCACAACTAGAAGTTATAACAGTCCCATATACCAAATTTCAACGTTCTACGACTACTCGTTTTTGAGCTATACGAGAAAGATACATACATACACACGTATGTACGCACATACGTCAGTAGTTGAAATATATTGATTCTACCCTATAGGGATCAGAGATCGGAGGGAACCCAGAGGGCAGAGCACACTGAGGCGCTCAAGGGAAAGTGCTGCTGTTACATTATCAAGGACGCGTTACAACTTGTTTTCTTTTGTTCGTGACGTCTGCAACATGCGGAGTCATGCGCCTGTTGCAGCTTGTTCGGAAGGAAGGCCCTACGTCATATCGGATTGCAACCTGCCTTAACACGTTTCTTAGAGAAAATTCAAGAATTCCTTCTAGAGGAAAACAGTCTGTGTTGTGATTGGTTGTTGCAGATCCTGCCCAAGGCTTAAGAGATTGACACTGGGTCATTTTTCATCATTTGTCTATCAGTGCGTTCTTGCTATTCAACTGATGAATTTTTAAAACATACTTTGTAACACATACGGAGATGGACCGTTTTCGATGTTCCTGTTTAGTTCCTCTCTATGAAAAAATCAAATAATTCTTGCATATAGTTTTGCATATAATCTTATAGTTTGTTTTTTATTTTTCATTTTATTTATTTATATTTTTCAGATTCTTTTCTAGTGACCATTTGAACTGAGCGCATTCGTTGTAATGTAAGTAATTAGCTTTCCACCCTAATTTTATGTTTTTTTTTCGCTATTGTTTATTGATTTTAGCAAAATACAATATCTAATTTAATCTTAGTTAACTATATTTTTTTCAGTTGATTTATATTTTGTGTCTTGACATTAAAGATCGCGCATTTCTTAAATTATCTCCAGTATAATTTCTTTTTACTAATATCAAGCTTCCTAGTTAGCATTTTTTTCAATTGATCAATATTTCGTGTTATAATATTACCGATCAAGTTTTTCCTAAATTACCTGTTGCATGTTTTCTTTTTACTAATGTAAGTTTTCTTTGTTAAATATATTTTTAATTGATCGATACTTCATGTTTTACTGCAAATATTACCGGTCGTGCTTAGTTAAATATTTTTTACTATATTTCGGGCTTTAATATCTTTAATTAATCGCTCATTTCTTAAAGTATCTGCAGTGCATGTTTTTAGTAAATGTAAACCTTATTAATTAATTAATTTTTCAATCGATTAAAATTTCGTATCTTAATATTAACGATAGCACATTTCTTAAAATATGTCTAGCATGCATCATTTTACTTATGTAAATTTTCTTAGTTACATACATTTTTCATCGATTAGTATTAAGTGTATTAATGTAAAGATTACCCATCGCACATTTCTTAAATTACCTCTAATATGTTTCCTTTTTACTAATGCAAATCTTCTTAGTGCTTAAATATTTTTTCAATTAATGGATGTACGACATTTCATATATTTTTTGCATCGTTTTCATAGCTTGAATTGATATTTTTCAGATAGCTTTGCAGCACAAAGGATTTTTTCTGCTCAATGAAGCACATTTAGACGATGAGGCACTCCAGGACGACTGTCTGAGTCGACATTACCGATCATCACAAAATCTTAATGAAGTGGTCAATTGCTGGTCGTTAAAACGAACATGCCGTCTTTCCATTGTTAAGCGTAAGAAAAATGACGTTCAAATTCATATACAGAACACTTCAGAAAAGAATAATTTCAATTCCCTGATGGTGTGATTATGATCCCTGCGACGTGGTATGAATTCATGAACAAATTACCGAACTTTAATCTTAAGTTTTCGGAAGCATCCTTCTTAACCAGCAATCAGTTAACAGTATATTGCGCGAATGTAGAATTTGATTTTCAACAAATTTTTAAAAGCACCTATGGTGGTTTCCGCCTAGTGTCAGATCATCTGGAATTAGACTGATATCAAACGGATAAACTTTTAGATTTATACAGTGAAATAGCGCAGAATATCCAAACTTCTTAGAAGATGATTTATCTCAAGAAATAAGAAAACAGCGATCGAGATGCCAGCAGATAGAACATTTAACTAGCGAGCAATGCATGCAGAAAATTAACAACGCGATTTATGAGGAATATTTAATCAGTCTCGATAAGGTATTTATCTGTGAGGGATGCGCAGTCGATCATCTGAGCCAGAGCCATCATCCGTGGATAATGGAAACGACTCGATAAAAAGCTATTAATAATATTGATAAAGCAATATTGTCAATGAACTTTAAAAGACTTGCCCAAAAACTTTATGCATACACTTGCAGTTGTATTTATGAAAATGAGGATTTTTTAAAGAACATTTCGTTGCCTCCTTTACGAGACCAATTAGAAAAATTATTAAAAAAAGTGATTTTTTGTAAATATATATTTTAATAAACATGCTTATATTGAAATGTGTTGTTATTTAGCTGTCAATTGTTGCTTACTTGGTTTAAATGACTATCTCTGTACCTTACTCATAGTTCCTAAGATTTGATGTCATACGACTACTCATTTTTACCTTAAAATGCTTATAGAAAATGATTTATTCCTGAAGTTTTATACTAATGCATTACAAAAGTTTACATTTCATAAAAAATAGGCAAAGTTTTATAATCCTAATCAGGCTGATTTTCTTAGTGTAAATATGGGTATTAAAGCTTGGGTCTAATCTAATAATATGTAGCATGCTTATCCTTTAAAAGTTCTAATGAAAAGTTACTTTAACTGAATTACTAGTGTTAAACGCATCTAAAGTGCTGATTGTACTACAAAATGATTCAACTTACCCAAGTTATCTTTGGAGTACCTTTATAATGAGAATGAACAACTTTTGTTGTGAATGAAGTCCCTTTTCAACATGCACTGGATAATTGTTTACCAAGCTTAAGATTTGATTCATAACGGAAAAATGTTTCATTTCGAAGTTTAATTTCTAGTACATATGAAGCTTATTGAAAATTTTGTTTATCTACAAACTGCATGCAATCACATTTATGTAAAGTAGGTGACTCGTATTCGTTTGCAAAAGAAAGTTAATAGTTTAAGAATGATATTTAAACAATGACTTATTTCAAATGTACTTTCTATTTATCTATCACAAAGCAAATAAATTCATTCAATGAGATTTATTCGTCATAGAAGACATGTAAAGTGAAACACCATCGAATTAAACAGTCGTTTTTAGTCTTAAAGCAAGTTAAAATGAATATTTTTCATCTTTAAAAAAAGTTAAATAAAATATAAAATAAAATATATTGACATTAATAAAAAACGTAAGCAGAACTTTCCGACTTAGAAAAGGCAGAAGCGAAATGTTTTCGATCTAAAAAAAATTAATGAATTCTTTTGAATTTAAAAAATCAATTTGAAATTAACATTGGTTTTCCACTAGACCAAATAAAATGAAGGTTTTTCACCCCCCCCCCAAATAAACGTGAAACACTTTCGACCTAAAAGAATCTAAACGAATTTTTTCGACTTTGTAAAATCGAAGTGTAATTGCTTCTTCCTACATTTTGAAATGAACATGGGTTTTCCCATAGGCAAAATAAAAGGGAAGGTTTCTGGTCCTAAAACGTTAAGTGAATCTTTTCCAATTAAAAAAAATTAGTTTCGTTTTAGTCCTAACGAAAACTGTAATGAACAATTTTCGTCTTTAAAAAATGAAAATTTAACTTTTCTGCCTTAGAAAAATCGCAAAATCTAAGTGAATTTTTCTCCCTTCTTTCATGCTGAAAGTCGTACGCGATTTTTCGCACAAAAAAGGAAAACTTTTCTGCCTGAAATTTTAAAACTGAAGCTTTCTCTACATAAGTCAATGAAAATAAACCATACGTTTCTTTACATTTTATTCCTTGGTTTCTTTTTTAACCTTCATATTTACATAAAAACTCTTTTTCACGTTATACATGATCTAGTATCTACCATTTGATTTCTTGCGTCCATCTTTTAAGTAACAATTAAATTTGTTTACAGCTAGAATAATGCGTGTAGAGTGAAATATTTACAATTTTCGTTTCCGATTGCGTTTCGTATCTCACATGTTCTGAAGTCAGGAAATACCCCTAACTTATCAAAATTACAGCCGAATTTGAAAAATATGTTAATATTTCCTAAAATTCTATAGATTTATTTAGAAACACTTACATGAATATCTTCATATAAACCTTTAATGTTTTTTTCAGTGCATTACAACTAAATTTTGAAGCATAACTCTTAAACATAACTGCTATCATCATATTTCACAAAAATGGTTTTTATGATAAGATATTTCTTATTCATAACACCCTGGACACATTGAAAGTGTTATTTGTTTTTACGTTTTATTTATGGCTGCAAATCCCTGAATTTTCAAGTATTTTATTAAGCAATATATTTGAGTTGCCTATTAAGTATGCGAATCAAATTTTACAGTCAATTGTTAGTTGATTTAATAAATTTGTTGAACGTTTCGAACTTTAAATGAGAAGGTTAACATCGTTTGCTCATATTGAATGAAAGAGATAATTATTTAAATTTTGAATATTTAGAATATTCGGCTATTTACACTAAAATGCCGCATTTTGCTGTCCATATTCATCATTTCTATAAACATCAGTTTTACCAAAAATCTTATTCTGTAACTTTGTTTGCTCTTAGTAAGTAGAAGACGAACGAATTAAATGCAGTATATACACGCCATGAAGTTCAGAAAATGCGTTTAGAATGTTTTTCAGCTTTAGGAAGGAAAAGGTATTCATATGGGGATACAAATATTTTTCAAACTCCTTCTGAATTTTCTTTAAATCCACTTTACAGTCTGTTTCGTAAAAAACCCTTTATTCTTTCCGTACGTAAAGGCTTCACGAAATACATAAATAAATAAAAATCCTCCAAATTGATTCGGGAACAGTGAAATTGGATAGCCGAAATTTTCCGCGATTGCAATACTTCCTTTACATCATGCAAGGAAGTAAAAATTGCGATTATTTCGAAACGTTATTTGTATTCTTACAATTTCTTTCATGAATTTCCTTTTTAGTATAATGTTCACATACTAACTGTCATGCAAATCATGTTGTCTATGTAAATATATCTCACATTTCTAAAGTGTCCAGAAATGTGAAATACACCTTATTTTGGAAGAATTTTAGACACTCGTGATCCTTAGAGGCATTAGATATGGTGCAGCGAAAATTTATCATTCATTACAGAAAATGCAACGCGAATAGATATTTTCTGGAGTTCCGCAAGTTTTCCTCTAAAATAAATAACGTAGTCCACCATGATATTGCTCTTGAATATATATTCCAAGAAGTTTAAAATATTCATAACCAAGTAGTTCCTTTCGTATAAATCTTTCCTGGATTTGACATCTGGACTTCGCGGTTTATACGTAAGACCTCTTCATTTTTACATTTTACGTTTATCACTAGCACAATTTTTTTTAAACTTATTTTCTGCATCCAGCAATGTGGTATTTTCTCATCTTTACAAATTTAAAAGTAATGTTCAAATAAGGCTCATGACTAAAATTTTAGAGCTCTGTTTTATTTGATTGCGGATAGTTCAGGGTCAAAACCATCTCAACCTCATGCATTAGGGGATGTTTTATTTCTTAAATTAATTTCGGCGCAATAAAAGGTCAGTTCATTTAAATTCTCTTAGGCATTAAGAGTATGCGAGAACTATTTACTTTAGAAAAGAAACCTTCATGAATAACCTCCTAAACAGAAAGAGTTCCCTCTTCATATTATGAATAATGAAAACATTCAGAGCTACCATGTACAACCAACCAGCTAATACCAAAAATAAGCACAGTTTTTCCAGGTTTTATCCACTCTGCTGATGAGTTCTGAATATTAAAATATTTTACAGCCGGACCTTTTACATCGAACGTCAAAGGACCGGAAGTTTGTTCTGCTGTATCTGTTCTGCTGTATGTGATTTCATAAGGAAAAAATAGGTCAACTTGTAGAGACATTAGGTAATTTTTGAAAGCCGGGACTCGAACCACGCACCTCTCGAATTCGCGCGGAGAAGGCAGGAGGAGCTTGCAAAGAAGGCAGGAGAAATACCTTATATACTCCCCCTTTTAAAGGGCGATTGAAGATTAGGGGACACAATCGGCAAATCCTGGTGGTGAACAATCATCATTCATCACCTTTTCATTCGCGCCACTGTAGAATTATTAGGTATTTTATAAAGCAGGAGGCATGATTAATGAGCAATACCGTCGCCGGGATTCGAACCACGGACCTCTCGATTTCGCGCCGAGCGTGCTGACCACTACACCACGAAGGCATGCGAAGAAGGCGGGAGAAATACCTTATAAACTCAGAAAATTGTGTAAAAATTGATTGGTGAATCACACAGAAAACTAATTAGCATTGCCATATCACCTAAGAGATGTGCATACAAGTCAAACTCTGCTGCAGTTTCCTGTACACTTAATTAATATGTTATTACAATGAACCTCCCAAAGTATGAAAACTGGATTAAGCAAAATGTATGAATATCTTCGATTGGAAATTTTTTGTACTTTTCACAATTTTAGCAAAATTTAGGAAATTTTTAAAGAAAAAAATTATTAACTGTTAAAATCATCTATGTCAGGATATTAGGATCCACATCCCATATTTCATCTGTAAGACTTCGTTCAGACGAAGAGTTTGTGGCTTAAGGCGTAAACGTCTGTTCACACCTGTTTGACAGGGTTAAGCCGTAGCCGATCAGGGAGCGCAAAGTTGCAGATGTGTAAATGTGAAGTTGATTCAGCGAGACCTTCGGCCGAAGGCCAATTTGTATTTGGTTCGGTGTAATTGGTCTCTTCGTACACCAAGTTGGCAAAAAGTTGAAAAGTTAGAACATTTATGCAAAATTCTTAAACAAGCTTTTGTGGTTTAACAAGGTCTGAATACCTACCAAAGAAGTTTGGCTTATTCCCCCTAAGACTAAAAAGCTCTCGTCTGGGCAGTCTAAAGGAAAACATCTTTACATAATTTTTCTTTTATTTTCACTCTCATCCTCCATCTTTTATGTGTTCTAAACAAAGGCTATGCGAGACAAATGAGTGATCCAACTCTAGGAGAACAAGGATACAATAAGCATAACTTACAACACCATATGGTGTTCATGACCTGATCACTGGACCGAAAAACTTAAAAACGTTTTCTGATTCCATTCAAATTCTTTGATTGAGTTACCAAACGTAACTCTATTCAAGGTGATACTGTAAGGTAAATTCTGAAATTTTCACTATTTAGG
>KK115481.1:864656-891170 GCA_000611955.2 Stegodyphus mimosarum
TTTTGGCTTTGAGTTGATTCTTCTTTTAGGGGATGGAAATTTTTATCCTCATTGGTTTGGTTTGTTTGAGTATAAAAGTTCTCCGATCTCTGTCCTCCAAAAATAACTTATACAGTATATATATATGTTATTAATTATTGTGTATTGCGCCTGAAGAGATCCCTCTTATCCTTGTGTATTTATCGACCTCGAACTGTGTTTATTCGGGCATTTTCATAATTAACAACATAATCATCAGTTTCGTCGAAGGTGTTCCGTATCCAAGAACCCCGACGCTGCAACATTCCACTCACTTTACTTCCTCCGAATAAGGGTTTTTCATTCTTTAGTTCTTAGGCAGGACATAAAATATTCTTTATAAAAGATCATTGAATTTTTGCTTTGCAGCCATATACAAGGTGGTCATAAAAACCTTTCCCTCTATATGAACCCCTAGCCGCCTATGCGCTCAACCAATCGAAATGAAATTTCATATATGAAGGTATGCGCTTCAGATTGTGATGATTTAAAACAACAGAGCTCTCATGGTTATGGTAAGAGAAAGATAATTTCTAAATTTTCTTATAACAACAACCAACCTCTTTTTTCCCGCACAAACTTATCACTCCCCTGAAAAACCATAAATGGACTAAAAACGATACGCGTGTGACCAAAATTGCCGAAGTGAAAATTTACAAAGAAGAGCATTCCAAAGAACCAATGACAACGCATGAAAGGACAGGGGGAAAAATACTTTTATTAGAATTAACAGTTTTCAACGAGCTCACCTTCGCAGACAAATACACATTGCATGAGGGAGACTGTTGACAGCATAACATTGCAGAAGGAATCTGAACCTTCTCGTTTATGGCGTTTTCCAATTCTGACAGTTCTCGTAGATTTGATGTATACACCTTAAGGGCCTTTCCCACTGGGGTTTACCTAGCTAACGAAGACAACTGACGTAGCCGAACCATCTCCAAAACCAGTTTATTCCCATAGGGTAGCAAGTTGGAAAATCTGAACTGCAAGCATAGCGGAGCTTGTCAACACATGGAACTAACTCCGTTAACTCAGATAAACCCAAGTGAGAATGGCCCTTTAAATTTCAGATAACCCCAGGACCAGAAATTTATCGGAATGAGGTAAGGGGATCTCAGTGCCCACGAACCTGAAAAGTTACAGGAGATGAATTTATCTCCTGGAGTTAACAAAAATCTAAGGTATACACATCAAATCCACGATATTTATCAGAGCTGAAAGACGCCATAAAATATGAAGTTTTACAGATTCTTCGTGCCATGTTAAGTTCGTCATTGAGACAACAATTTCCCGCACGCAATGCGTTAACGTGTGAGAAGGTAGGTGCGTTGAAAACTTGTAATTCTAGGAAAAGTAGTTTCCCTCTGCTTTGCGTTGTTATTGGTCCTCTACGATATTTTTCTTTGCAAATGTTTTACTCCCGCAATTTTCGTCATACCTCTAACCATCCATTTATGGGTCTTTAGTGCTCTGATCAATTTGTGGAGGAAGAAAAAAAATGGGTTTTGCAATTCGAAAACTTCAAAATGTTTTCTGTGCAACAGTGCAAGTGAGTGCTCGATTATTTTAAGCCATCACAATCTAGAGCGCATACTTTCAAATAGCAGTAACTGAAATATCATTTCATTTTGTTGAGCGGATAGTCCGCTAGAGGTTAATATACCAGAGAGTTTTTTATGGCCCCCATTATATATCAAGAAAAACGACTGTGATCTCACTAGACATTGCTTAAGACATGCAGGTGAAGATTATTTTCCTTTTTCATCTTTTCTGTAACAGCGAAACCCTAACAGATTCTTTGACTGAAAGAACAGTAACAAAAGGTATTTGTCATTATTCTAATAACCGAAAAAGAACAGTAACACAAAGGTGTTTGTTGTTATTCTAATAACCTAAGTAAGATGAATTTTAGAGGTTAGTAATTTTTCAAATGAAATTTGCAGAAATTCCGGAAGATAGCTTGAAAAATACAAAAATTGTTCAAAAGTCCAAAATATCCACAAAGTTCGTTATGACCAATTTTTATACATTTGGGAAGTTTGCTATAGCCAGATAACATAACATGAAGGCTATAGGAAACTAGACGACACCAAAAGGTTAGTTCGTTACATCCGCTAAAAACTGACTTCGCTATAGTGGGGTTTGACTGCTATATTATAAGATATTTCTCCCGCCTTGTTAGCGTGCCTTCGAAGTGTAGTGTTCAGCACGCACGGCGCTATTTCCAGAGGTCCGTGGTTCGAGTCCCGGGGATGGCATTGCTCATCTCTTCCACTTCCAAATAACCTAATGTTTCTACAAGTGGCGCCCGAATTAAAAACGGGGGTGAATGATGATTCTCCACTACCAGGATTTGGCGATTAGGTCCCCTAATCCCCAGTCGCCTTTTAAAAGGGGAAGTATATAAGGTATTCCTCCCGCCTTGTTAGCGTGCCTCCGTGTGTAGTGGTCAGCACGCTCGAAGTGTATTCGAGAGGTCCGTGGTTCAAGTCCCGGCGAGGGCATTTTTCACATCACCTGCTTCGAAATAACTTAATAACTCTGCAATACGAATATTGTGGATGAAACTGAACTCATAATTTAAACATATAACAAAAGCATTTTATTTTAAACACAAGAAAAATCCATTAATATAGAAACATTACCTTTCAATACATCTTTTAATACAACGTGCGTTTACAAACAAGAAAAATAAGTGCAAAAACCAGAGTTTTTCCTGCTGTATAATTAAATATCATTAGATAAAATCACTAATTAAAAAAGAATGATGGGGAAATAACTGTTACAAGTGGGCGTAGACAAAATGTAGCATCCAATCATTGTCTTTAAATAATCTCCGTAACCTGAAATAATAAGGGATAAAAAATAAATCACTATAATTTAATGAAGGTAAAAATACTAAAATAAATCTTCACCTGCCCAACCTGCAAGTAAAGTTGACGTGAAAATGTGAATGGTAAATGGGCTTCGAGACATTTTCTAATGCGTGTTGGATTCTGAGTGGGTGGGCTGATTACTAACTTTCTAATTGGAAGCAGGAAATGATTTATTTTGCTTGCTGCAATCAAGAAGAAATCTCTTATCTTGGTTAAAATAAGGAAGCTGTTTTGATCTTTTTTAATAACACTTTGCGTTTTTAGCTTTACATTACTAAGATAACGAAACCAAATTGTGTAAGCAAAAGAATATCTCATTGCAGTTGAAAAACGATTACATTTCCATGTCTTTCCTCTAATTAAAAATTGACTAAGTTTTTAAATTAGCACATTTTTTAAACTTAATGGTTTATAAACATTAAACAAATATAGTTTTGTTCTGAATTACAATACATTTAATCGTAAATTAATTTTATTATAAGAATTCGAATCATTTAAAGCTATCTTTATTCAAGGAAGGAAATGTGTGCTGTTTCTGAAAGAGAGATATTACACACTTTCCATAAAGCAAACGCAGCATGATAAACATTGAAATCTCATCGAATATAATTTTGCAAACAATATTTATCAAACCTTAATACAATTTCAAGACATTTTTTAAATAAATTATAGAGTAGTTACAATTTGTAATTTCAGTTTAAAAAACACTTATTAGATGTAAAACTAAATGGTTATGCAAATATTATTATGAATTTTATTGTAAATTGCACAGTAGTCCATCGTCTGGTGATTTTAATTAAAGTAATAAGAAATTAACTTACTCAAATTTTAATAACGTTGAACAGTGGCTGAAGATCTGAAACAAGCGAAGCACTGTTACTATGCTTTAAACTGTATTTTCAGCGATTAATTAAGCTATTCGCATACGGTTGTCGTAATTATATTTATGTTTAAGGCAAGTACCAGCCACTACTTTATAGAAAGTCTTTCTCTGACGTCAGATATTGTGACTAACACACTTTAATCCTGAATGTGTTGGTTACAACACGCAAACAGCAAACTGACGAGACTTAAGTTCGATTCCCGGCAAGAGCACATTTGATTTTTTAAAAGCTTTATCCTCATTTTCTGTAATTTTCAAGGCTCCTACCCATAATTTGCAGTACTTTTCGTAATAATTGGGGATCTAAATCTGCATGGGAGTGGGAAAGAATGACAAATCTGTAAAGTCAAGTTCAAATTCGGATTGTTATAAAATGCCCAGCTACGGTAAGATAGCTTCCCCGTAAAGCGGTGTAGGGTTACAAGGAAGTGGCAGGAAAAGGCAGGGTTGCCAGAATTGGAGCAACATCGCCCATTTGGAGACAAAATAGGCGATATGCCATAGACGGAAAGAGAATATTCTAGAACGCATTCTTAGCGTTTTACCACGGGAATGTTTTCGTACGTAAGTCAAAGCTACATGTACCCTATATGTATGCGGAGTAGCAGTGTATCGTGAAGAGCATCTTGAGTAGTATGTTGAGTTCAGTAGTAGTGTTTTGAGTTCAGAGACTAGCTTGAGAGCAACGGAACCGAGGCGGGAGCTGTACTTTAGTGCTTTGCCGTGAAGTTGTCCTCGCCGTAGTATAGTTCGACCGCCTCATCCGCGACCATGAGCGCAAACACGCATGCGCCATTCGGACCGAATTATTCTCAAAATAGGGTGGAAAGGGAATTTTCTTTACCTCCAGCATATCTCTTTCCGGAGAAGAGAAGACTTTCACGTGACTTTTCACGTTGCAGCAATTAATAACTCCCCTTTTGGACGAGTTTATGTGTTTTGGCAGAATGCCTGCCAGGGTTGTGTTTGAGACGGTCGAACTATAGCCTGAAGGCTGTGTTGCTGATAATTTCAGTGTGTTTATCGCAGTTTTTCGACAATGTAAACGTGTCTCTGGGAACTCTGCTTTTAATCCTGGCTAATAACTTTTGTTTTGACTCTTCATCAAATATTGTCATCAATTACTCCAAATCCACGAACCCGTAGGACGCAATAGTATGATTAAGATGATAATATTATTACTGTAGCACCCGCATTCATATTATTATCTTGTCACAAATATAAGCAATAATTAAAAATTCTAGTATTTTATCTCAAAATCAGCCCAAAAAAGTTATTAAATCAATTCATTGTTAAGCTATTTTAGTTTAATTTAATGTAGATCAACAAAATTACAGTTATTATCGTAAGTACAAGATGGTCCCCCTGGTGATCGAGTAAATAGCATTGCTAGACTTTGGCTGGCAAATGGGCACTCTGCATGAATGTTTCCTTATACTTGCCAGGGTCTAATCTGAAAACGAGAGCTTTCTTCGCGCAGTTCTTCGCGAAGGCTTCCTTCCCCTTAGAAAGACAGTCTTCGCATATTTTGTGATGTTTAAACAGCTGAAGTATGACGTAGTTGCAGTAAAGTGCATTTGCTTTAACGAATGAAATAAGGGACATAATTAAAGCGTTTTTACAAAGCTCTGAAAAATATACTTTAACACAAAACTCAGTTATTTAAAACATTGAATAAGATAAAAGCATCTTCAATCAGATATAAACTTGCTATCCGTTGAATTAAAGCAATATATATATTTCTTATGCTAAAGAGTATAGAACATGGGGATATTCCTGCCATAAAATGGTGCAAGATATTTTTTGACTATTTTATTTCTTTATTTATGTACTGATTCACATAGATTTACGTAGTTTTTAAATTCAGAATGAAACTACTCATGCAGGTTATTTTGTTATATTAGCGAGTTTTTATCTTGCGGAGTAATACGCGGATAAGTAGATTACAGTTTTGTTTTGAATTTAAAATGTTTTCAAAAGAAATTATCATCAATGTACCTTCGTATTCTAAGTTAAAATCTTTATTCCATGAATTTTTGCTAAAACGTATTCGCATCAAACAACAAAAATACAACATGTAAGTAAAAAACTATGTCTTATTTTATAAAAGAGCATTTTAAGAACAGATTCCTCTAACCTTTTTTTTTTCGGATAGCCTCAGGATCTATGCATTCAAACAGAAAATTTCAAATTGTTTGTTAGGTTTTTTTCATTCTTTTTTTTTCAAAATACTCCATTATTAGTATCAGAATTGAATCATAAACCTGCATTTTATTTAATGCAAGCAAGATTATTTTAAAATCACGTTCTTCAAATGCATTTATGTTACATTTACGAAAAATGTGTACCTTTTAGGAAAACATGTTTTCAGAAATATTGATTATTTGATTTAAGATATATAAACTCTAATAATAAATAAAATCCTTCGTAAAAGATTTTCTGTGCAAACGTGTCTTATTTTTGACTTAGAAGTTAAAAGTATAAAAGAAACACGAAAGGAAGAAATTGTTGCGTTTAAAAACGTGATTCAGTTATCTAAAGTTAAGTCAAAAAGCTTTCACCAAGTCTTTTAATCAGTCACAAATTTAATTGCAAATTTTACGGTTATGAAATGTCACTAAATTTATTTGCTGGATCGTCAGAAAACTAGCTGCCTATAGAAATTTCTTCTAGATAAATGCGTGCTTGCCTACTTGTACCATAACATTAAAGTGCCGGTAAAATAAACGTTCCTAAAATTATGCAAACGAGAAAATTGATAACAAAATGCCACAACTAATACTATAAACGAAAAGAGTTCAGTGAATATTTAGTAGCCTTGGAAACCAGAGACGTGAAGCATCCAGTTTCAGACAATAGTAGAAAAAGATAAAATTGTACCAGGCAATAACAGATAAAGATAAAGTACAATTTCACACAATAGTAGATAAAGATAAAACACAGTTTCAGACAATAGAAGATAAAGATAAAATATACAACTTCGGAAGGTTATATATATCGGGACTATACAATGTACTTATCTTGCACAAATTGGATATCGGGTGCATAATCAACACTGTATTTTTGTTGCTTTATTTAGGCTATGTAGACTTTTAAGAAACAGTAACTAAGCTAGAGGGCATATAACTTTGCTCAGTCACTACTGCATACTCAACGGTTTACGCAATGTATGCCAAATGTAATTGTAAGTTGTCATACGATAGCAGCAAAATTTTCGACGCAAATGGTTTCATCTGAATTAAAACAAAATCGTCAGTTGGGTTCGATACCAACTGATACCGCTTTTACCCTCTAATCCTTACTGCAGAAAACATGAATCATATTGATACACGCTTTGATACACATTCACAGTAATCATCTCTGATTATAAACAGACGAGAACCATTTTCTTGGTTTTTCCCATGTGTAACATATATACGAATCAGTTTCCCTTGGAAAGCCCTCCACAAAAAAAACATCCCTTCCCTTGAGCAGATAGCCCTAGTGTGCATTGACCTAATAAACTAAACCAAACCAACTAAAATCCTCAGTGTCTAAAAGTAATCCAAAGTTTTAAATGTATTCCACGAATTTACCTGAACAGAAATAAATGATTGAGGCGTAAGCTACAGAAAGAGAAAATATATGCACAAAATAAGGTGAAACAAGAAATGTTCTACAAGTTTTTCAAAGTCTGTTTCACTTTAAAACATTTCGAATTGAATTTCCTTTGGTCATGAATTTACTTATGAAGTTTAAATGTTCTTTCGCTGAGTTTCCTGTAGAATGCAAAGAATCGTAATAATAACCTTCAACGGTTTTATTGCACTGACCTCAGCTCTAAATGTGGACTCACAGTACAGGTTTTTGAAAAAATGGCTATTTTTAGAGTTGATCACTGGCATCTGGCTCTAGACATATTTTGTTCAATCATAATAATTTCCATTACGTATAGTAATTGACTGATTTTCACAAGCCATTATTCAAACCCATTCTTTAACTGCAGCCTCAGGGAAAAGACTCCGTAGTCCTGCAATAGACAGTCTTTTTCTGTACGGTGATTAGCCGATAAGGCTGCCGTAGCGTTGTGTCTGAGTTCGAATATTGAAGAAAATATAGATATTTGTGGTTTTCTAGCACCTACCTTGCTGATGCAATATCGGTCGCTTTTGGTCATGCACACTGGGCAATGCGCTTTTTATGATGAGACAGCTGAATGACTGATGAATGAAAAAAATCTTCGACCACATTTAAAACACTTGGAGTCTGACCATGAGGAAAAAAATAAATAAGCTTCCTACAAAAGTAGTATAGTCTATGGGTAGAGTTTTCTTACTAACTGAGCTCTGTAGACATAGTAGTAAAATCTGGATTATATTTTAATACAGAAAAAAAGATATAATTCGTAGAGTCATTAGGTTACGTGGAAGCAGGAGATGTGAAAAATGAGCAATGCCCTCGCCAAGACTCGAACGACGGACCTCTCAATACGCGTCGAGTGTTCTGACACGAAGGCATGCGAAGAAGACGGGAGAAGTACCTTATATACTTCCCGTTTTAAAAGGCGAGTGGGAATTAGGGGAACCAATCGCTAAATACAGGAGGTGGAGAATCATCATCCATCACCTTTTTTTGTTCGGGCGCCACTTGTAGGGTCATTAGGTTATTTGGAAGCAGGAGATGTGAAAAATGAGTAATGGCCTGGCCGAGAGTCGAATCACGGACGACTACGCGTCGAGTGTGCTGACCACTACACCACGAAGGCATGCGAGGAAGGCGGGAGAAATACCTTATAAATTATTTAATCCTCTTATAGCTAACGTCGTTATTATCTGTCACTTTAAATTAGACATTTCAAGATCATAAATGATATAAAATGACAAGCATACTAGGTATTCTAAATCCGTGGGTTTTGTTCATTTGTCTGAGATGAGATCTCTACTCCCCGCCTTTTTAAATTTCTAAGTTTTAGGAATGGCAATAGTATTGCTTTTTTTTATTTAAAAAGGGGCGTAAGCATTTTAATAAACTGCAGTAAATCCTTCTTTGAGATTTTAAAATATAACCTACAATTTTAGGATTGAAATTTTTTATGTTTTTTAAACTTTGTTTTATAAAATTTCAACAGTCAGACAGTTAGCAGTACTTATTAGCTTTTAGAACCCAATTTCTTTCAGCTTTTTCCATTTGATTTGTCATCATCTAATTTAAGTATCGGCTTTCATATGTTCCTATGCAATCCTAAAAACTAAATTTTCGCCTATTCCTTATCTTTTCAAAACTAATTAATGGTGATATCTTAAAATTATTTTCTATTATTGCCAGAATAATTCAGCACTCTATTACATAATTTGGTTTAACAGAGATTGTAGTACGCTAAACGAATGTAAAGGTAGAAAAAACAATTAAGAAAGATGATTATCTTCCGCAACAGACATTACTATGGTGTTACTATGAAAGCCCAGAACGGGGAACAACTAACTCTAAGCGGCCTGTTCTAAAGTAACAAACTATACATATCGACATTTAGCTGTTTAAACTTACCCGTCAATACATAGAAAATCAGTTGACTATCTCTAGCAATGATGAAGTGTATTACATGATACTGGATATAAAAAAAATGCAAAGTCTATTTACTTTTGATACCATACACTTTTTACTTATCACAAAATATATACATTATTAAATATTTCCATCTATATCAATCATTTTTACCCTCTAATATTTACTGCAGAAAACACGAATCGCATCTCATATAGATACACGCTTTGATAGACATTCACGATAATCAGCTCTGATTATAAAAATCATCGTGTTATTATACTAACTTCAGTATTTATTTCCTTTTACAAACTGGGCTCGTGCAGCTGAGACAGAATACACGGCGATGTAGACTTTTCTAACAGAATCCAAGAGGAGCCGACACCAAATTCTACCAATGTGTGATACAAGGAGGTGTGTTACGGGCGTTGTCTGACTGATAAAAGGCCAAGAATGATACACCCTATACATTTTCATATTTCCTTAGGGTTCATCTTACTATACATTCTTCATGTTTCTTGTGACCAAAAAACATTACCCAAATGAAAGAAAGTGGGCTTTTCATTTAGGTAATGTTGTTTCCGTGTTTTCATGGAACTTTGAGTTATTCGTATAAAGGTGATAAAGCGATTAGGCTATGATACGCAAAATCCTATTATGTTATTGCTTTGGAGTGTAAATATGTGTAAGAATGGGTGGCGAATATGCAATGAAATAACATGCAATCAAATAATAAAAAAAATGGAATAAAGCTTCTAATAAAAATAAAAAATCCTAAATTTTATTTTGGATATAATAAAGAAAAATTTCCTTTAATGATTCATTCAAAACTGAATGAATAATGACCTCAAAATACATCTATTCAAATCATTAAAATTTTTCAAAATCCTAATAGTCATTGTTTACAACTCCCCGCAATGGTCGAGCGGTTAAGGCGGCTGAATACTGGTAGCTCGAACCCAAAAGCACGGGCTGCCTCCATCATTGGTTTAAGTTTCTTTCCCCTTATTTAGCACTAATTTGAGCCAATTTCGCTTGAAAAGTCCTCCACGAAAGCATCACTCCTTTTAGGAAGATAATCCTTGTGCGCTTTGCCATTTTCAAATTACATGACCTAACTCATAGATAACATTCGTTTGATAGCACATTAAATAGGTCTTATATAAGCATACATACAGAAAATGTATGTATATCTAAACGTACTCATCAAAGCTGTTCTAAAATATTTGTTACAATTTTGTCCAAGAAAAAAGAAAACTTCTTATGTAAGGTTTCGAAACATTTTAAAGATTTTCTTAGGTAACTGCAAACAGAAACATAAACAAAAGTTGAGAGCCTTTTAATTCTTTTTCCTCGTAATGAAAATAGTACATTCTGACTTCAGTTCATTTTCCTCCCGTGATAAAAGATTTCTCTTTTGTATTTTGTAAATGGAAATTTCATTTCCGGATAAAAAAGGTCAAATCAATCTCTTTTCCTAATTGGTTAAAAGTATGAATGCTTATGGTCAAAGCGGCTTAAGAGTTTTTATTTTTCTTACATATGCAACCAAAAACATTTTCGCCACACAAAACAAGTAACCGAATGGGTATAAAACAATATAATCTAGAAGTGTTTTAAAAAGTAAGTTAAAACACATAATAGATTAATTTTAGGAACGTATAATAATGCAGTTATTCCACTATATTCTGGTATGTATGAAAATATGAAACAGTTTGAGGTCCGCAATAGTTTTTTTGAGGGCTTAAATTTGCTTTCTTATTTTGCATACTTCCTTTAGTTCAGAAAGTTATATATATATACGCATTATTTAAAAGTATTAAAATTTTGATAAATGAAACGGATTAATTCATGTAATCGCAAGCAAAACCCTGTTAAATGACGTTACTTAGATTTTCAGTTTTAGTAACCCCATCTAAAGAAAGAAAAAGAAAAAAAGTAAGGAAAGGGTTTAGTGAAGGGAGTTATACAAAAATCGAGTGTTTTCTTAATTAAAGAAGTTTTTATTGACATCTTTTGCTGTATGACTTGTCAGTAAATTACTAAATACATTTTAAGCTAGCAACAGAAATTAAATTTTTATTTAGATTTGATCTCGTATGAGAATCGTTCGCTTCATTTCCATTTTCGTTTTCTTTCATCTTTATTTCTTTTCTGCTTCTATTTTGTTTTTCGAAAATGACGTACCCAAGGAAATAAGAAAATGTAACCTTAGTAGCATAGGGAAGCACAGCCATGACAGCTTTTCCTTAAAAAGGTAAATTTTTATTACGCTTGAATTCAGACTCCCTTCCTCGATTACTTTTTCTTCTGAAACGTTCGCATAACTATTTTTCATTTTCAGGAATATAATCTGAAAGCCGTCTTGAAGCGAAATCTAATCACAAAAAAAAGTCTAGAAGAAAAGTCACTGGTTAAAACAATTTTCTTTTATACCAGTCAAACCGCCAGGTGAAATCTGAAAATTAAATATGCTTTCATTGTAAGAAAGGGATTGAAATTGAAATTAATATTTTAACTGCTATAAGAGAAGAATTTTTTAGGTGTTTGGTTGCCTACGTTTCGCCTCCAGGTTCCCGATTCATACACTTTTCGTGGAAACTATTTGAAAACATTTATAAAGAGAAAAATATAGAAAAAATTTATGTAGTTATAAAAGTTTAGGGATGGCTGCGAGAAATCAAATATATCGATCCCTCTTGATAGGATAAAAAGACAGCCAGGGGAAATCATTAAAATTAAAGCAAGGCAGGAAAGTGAAAAGTTGTTGATTGGAAAAAAGAGTTTGAGAAAAGAGGGCTTAGAAAAAATATCCTTCTGAAGGAATACAATCAATGACACGTTTCTCAACTCTTTTAAGTCCATCAAATCTACATAACAATAGCATGTCTATGTTCGATTCTGCAGCAGGTGGGGAGACAAGCAGGAGCGTTAACGGAACGCTGCTTAAAAGAAAGTAAAAACATTTTGAAAGAAGCTCTTTTGTTTAGTGACAGACTTCTACGATTTGAATTTTTTCTAAACGTTCTGAGTGAGAATGGAAGCGAGCAAATTAATTTTAATGCCATTGCTTTAACATATCTCTGCACGCAAAGATCGGCAAATTGACTTATAAACAATACGCCAAAAATTAAACGCACTCATAAATGCAGGTGCAAATAGATTTCAGTAAAAGCATATTTTTTCCCTTTTTATTCTTCAAATCTTGTGCTGCATTATCTGTAGAGTAAGCGAATGTGTACAACTGAATTTTAAAAATATCTTTGCGTTTGTCTTAAGTAAATTTCTAAATTACAAATTATTTGAAACAAAATATGAATTTTGACACTTTGTTTTTAAATTAAAAATGTGAAAAATATTTTAATAATGTTTCTGCATTCCTTTTGTATACATAAGTCAAAACAGACTGAAAGATCGAATATATAATTTAAAGTGTTGTAGTATTATAAGTCGGGGAAGGATGGAACTTCGAAAGGACATAAAATTAAAAAAAGACACCATGAGAGAGGTTTTAACAAGGATAATTTTTTAAAGTTATGCACTCTTCGTCTTACACGCACCTGAAACTTTGTCATATATTAAAGGTTGTATTATGAAAATTAACTTGCACTGCAAAACTTCAATCCTTACAGTGTCTTTATAAAATTTTTAACGTTTTTATAATTTGGAGATTCAAGTTTGAATATATGTACAAAAACGTTTTTAAAAATTAAAAGAAAAGTATATAATATAGTTTCTCTCAACTAACCAATTTTTATTATTTAAACGTTTACTATGACTTCCCATTTCCGTAGTCCTCGCCTGGATGCAAATTAGATGGTAGAGTATTTAAGTTGAGAGATTTGAATGTTTGAATTATAAAGCTTTTAGTAACATCCCCTTCAGTATATGTTTAAACTCTTTCAGTGCTTTTCCCCTCCTTTAACCATTTTGCTAGCCGAGGCTAAATACACACACAGTTAAAATACAGTTAAAATATCAAGTCAGCTTAAGTAAACCAATTTGTGTATTCTCCGACTATGATACTTTGAGATTTCAACCTTGTTACTTTACTCCCCGTAAGTGGCGGAGTTTTATTCTTAAAGCACAAGTTGTGGTTTTGTTCATTTAAAGATTTAATAAAAAGGTTATTTATAACGTTCTTAAAACTTTGATTTAATATCACCTACGGAGCGATAGCTCGATTTCCAGTCTAATAGGGTCTGAAAGACTGAGTTAATTCAATACAATTCGCACCTTATAAACTATAAATAGCCTACTACTTGCTTCTGTAAAGAAATCTATCTAAGTTTTTATTTGGGACAGTATTATTTTACCAGCCAACATAGAACTACATAGTAATATAGATCTTGCTCCATACGTATATATCTCAACCTGTGTAAGATACCAATAAAGTTTCGACCCTTTTCTAGGAATTCTATTGTAATCGACAGCTACAATCATCTTTAGTATTTTCAACCACTAGGCTGCAGTCTTATTTCTGGAGACAGGTATGACATCAGCTAAAGGAACAAGAAATACACGACACTTACATGTCAAATATAACTTTCACCATACTTTGCACAGTGAAAAGAATTTTGCGAAACATAAATGAAATTCTTTGCATTTGTTTTCTTTACTTCTTCTTGCAGACTTTTAAGCTTTCTTTTTCCGTGATCAGAATTGGAAAGTTACTTAATTTATATTTCCTTGATTCCGATTCTCCAATTAAGTTTGCTCATTTACTTTAATGGGCGTAATAAGAAAAGCAGTAAAAAATACTTCTTTTCCATTTCAAATAAAAGTATTGGTATTTGCTTTATGAATTTAATTTTTACTAGAACGAAAATCGAATAAGTGCTATCGAAAGTTATCGGAATCTGAAAATATATTCGATTAGGAAGGAAAAAATATGAATTAAATTGAAACAAAAATTATGAAAAATAAGATTTTATCTCAGATAATTCCGTTGTATGAATTTCCTTAGGCATAGTGAAAAGGACTAATTATTTTTTTCTTCATTTTTAAGATTTGTACAGCTACAGCAGAGATGAAAACGTTTTAGTTAAGCCATGAGGTCTACTCCCACTTATGATTTATTTATTTTTACAGTTCTTAACTCATATGCGATTGCAGATGTTTTAAAGAAACTGCAATGAGCTTAATTTTAAAATTAGCTTTCACCAAAAACAGTTGTTTTTAAAAGTTAAAAAAAATCTCATTTTATCGATCGTGTTATGTATAACGCTGTACTAAATAGGGTTAAATAGAAAATATTAAGACACTTAGCAAATGATTCACTTTTCAGTGCTGCATCAATCGACTTGAAATAATTCTTACATCAAACAAACAGTGATGAATGATAGATCAATCTTATTCAAAGCTATGGGATATTATTCCTTTTTAAGTTTAATTCTAACAAATGACGCGAAAGAAAATTTTTCTGCGTTTTTTAACTGCTAAAATTAATCAAAAATGTCTTTAAGCTTCTTTCTCACTTATTGCAAAGTAAAGAATAAATTTTAAATTAGGAAAAACAACTGTAGAGATATTAGGTATTTTTCGAGAGCAGGAGAGATGAGAAATGAGAAATGCCCTCTCCGGGACACGAACCACGGACCCCTCGAATACGCGCCGAGCGTGCTGGCCACTACACCACGAAGACATGCAAAGAAGGCGGGAGAAATACCTTATACAACAACTTTGCGTTTGAAGTAAATTTTAGTTAAAACTATTGATTTCTACGGCGCAGAGGTACAGGTTCCTCTGCGTCAGGAAGAGCAAATTTGTTTTGCTCCTGACGAACAGGGATCCGTAATTTTTCGACATCAAAATTGATAGTTTCAAATAAAATGTATGTCAAATACAAGGTTTTGCCCAATTTTAAGTTTTATTATGGAGTGTTTCTCTTCTTTCTTGAACATATACTGACGTGTTTAGTGCAAAGGGGAAATTCGCCATGAAGGACTATTCAATTTCGTTTTGGCATTTTGCGTTTGTTCACTATAAATGTCGGTTCACTTTTCAAATTGTTGCCAACAAATATTAGCACTCTACGTTATATTTAAAGAAATTAAATAATGAAGAATCTCCATAAATGTATGTATGCTTCTCGCATTGGAATAACACAACGCTACCCAGAGCCGTCAAAATTTGAATAATGTAATCTTCTACCGAATATGATCATCTGGAAGCCAGAATTTGGAATTTAAAATTTGTTTTATTATCGATTTCATATTTCGTAGCACTTTAACGAATTTTTTATTAACAAACTCAACTATTTCAAAGCGAGCAATGGCAACACTGTACCGAGGGAAAAAAAAACATTTTTATCTCCAGCGCGCGAGACTGTGTATAGGAAATTCTAAAGATTTACTCATTTGAAAGAATTTTATGTTTTATGTGCAAAGAACGTGATATTTAATAAATAAAGGTAACACACAAAACGTTAAACGTTAAAGAAACGCCCTTTGGGCGTAATGTAAAATCTGAAAGTTATTACTATTTATTTATGTATAGTTATAATTTTATAGTTCGTACTTAATAATTTTAAGACTGGCAGTTTTTTTATTTATTGCTACTTGGACTTAAAAGGTAACATCTATTAAAGTCTTACATTCATTCAGGAGATTTAAGCTTAATAAAACAGTAATTAGACTGTTAGCATTTATGAGTAACTCTATTCTCTATTGCAGCTAAAACTAACAATCGAAATTATTTATGCCCTCCATTATCATTCAGAAAACAAATATGGATTATATTACTATTTCGCTTGCTTTTTTTTCATTCATTATTCTCTTAGAATTTAAAAAAGTATTAATTTTAAAATGCTGTTTGCGAATAATAAATGTAGATCTTAGTATTGTATTTCTGAGCATAAATTCGAAATTTCGCACACACGCGCATGTGAAGCTGATTTAAATATAATAACTTACTGCATTTCAGTAAGCAAGCGATGACAGCAAATACTTTTTTATTCTTTTCAATTGCCAGTGTTATTAATCTTAAGTCAGTTATATTATTTTGTCAAAGTATTTCGCTTTCGGGAGGAAGAGGGAAGAAAAGAAAAATACGTCGACTTCCCCCTTGTTTTTTGAGACTTTATCTTTAAAATATAAAGGAAACAGTTTTTTCATTTCGCTAATAATTTGTGTTCAAGTTCAGATGCATTGAAAAATAAAACTATAATCTGTAGTTTCATTTCGAACTCAGTAATTTATCTCCACGCGAAGAGGTTGTTCTACAATTAAGCTAATTAAACCAACAGCCAGCTTCATTTAACTTCTACATCAAATGAGTGATTTCTTCTGTGATTTAAGATCTTATCGTAATTTGACTTGGTGTGCCTTCGTACATTTTTTTTAAGTCTTGAAACATTTCGTACATTTTTTCAAGTCTTGAAAAGTAATCCAGCGCTCTAACCTTTTCATTGAGAGACCTGTCTGCTTTATCTTAAAATATCTGCTCCCTCGTTGGATACTTTTTCTGGTATCAGGTTTCATGAACAAATTACGTATCCTGTTAGATGCTTCTGTAATTTTGTTCGTGCAATTTGATTTATTGGCGTCATGCCTTCTCCTTGTGCAAAATTATGGAAGTATCCAATTACCAGGGCAGTTCTGTAATTTTATTCATGAAACACGATACAGAAATAAGTTCTTTGAGCAATATGTTAGCTCTAAGCTTTATCCTAAGTCGATATTCTATAGGGTCCACTTGTCTATCTTCTAAGTGATAACTGAACGTGTAGTAAATTCTTGTTGGAACTACACAGGAGAAGGGTGAAAAGAACCCTTTATTAATTCTTTTAAAATTCACAATGCGTCAACTTGACGCTAACAAACTACGCCTCACTCGGGTGGTAACTCAAATGGCAAAAACTAAACTAAACATTTGAAGATATTAAGAAGTAGTAGAATTACGCTACGGGGCCAAGATTATCCTGTTTCCTAACAGAGCGTTAAAAAATCTAGTGGCAGCAAAGTAATAGCTGTTATGTTACGTTTAACCAGCAGTTAATGCTAAGGAGAAGCTCACGCTACTCGCGCTACAAAAAGCACAGATTTGACTAACTTTCTCTTCTAGAACTCAATATTTAAATCTTTGCTGCTCAAAGTAGAATTTGCATTACTTCACGCGCCTTACCAAATTTAAATATTTTGCCATTGACAGTTAGGGGAAATGTAGGTTTATAGGGAAGTAACTTCAAATTAAATTAAATTGGTTATTTAAAATAAATATAAATCCCTACAATTCATTGCATCAATAACGGCGCGTTTCTTCCAGAACTTTCTAATTCTTTAGTTCCTTATTAGTATATTAGTCAAAGCACGCTGCCAAAAAAGGATGCATTGATATGAGTCAAAAACCTGTAGCACCCGTTACTTCATTTGAATTATTTTAATTTATGTAAGGAGCTACATATTGTATTCTTATTGTATAGTTTGTAAATTTTAACTACAAGAGGCTGAATTTTATAAAACTTCGCGAATACATGTCTCTATTCTACAGACAGTTCTGAACGATTCAAAAAGGTGCACTTATATGCTAGATTTGCCGCCTTTTCTGAATTTAGTATGCAGTGGGTTTTCTCCAAACTTCACGCGGCCCAACAAAGTCGAAGTATACTTTGTAAATTTCGAAATCTTTTCTCAGTGTTACGGAACCATAAAATTCGTATGTCTGCATAGAACGTGTCTTTCTTTCAAACAGAGTACCAAAATTTATGTTTATTCCAACGACAGCTGCATATAGATTTCCGATAACACAATCCATTCGTTTTGCTGTATTTGTTACTTGTATACGAATAGAATCTGAATCTCCAAACGTTTGAAAATAAAACAAGTAAAATAATTGTCAGATTCAAGTGGCAGTGACCAAGAGCATTAAAGTACTTTTTTTAATATTCAGAACCCAAAGAATAATTTCTTAACCAATACGCTGCTTTTCATGTCAATTTCCTGCTACTTCTTTACGCTTTAAAATAAATAGAAAATGGAACTTTTAACCATTGTAGACATGTAGAATTTATACTGAAAATTTCTTTTTAAACAAAATAATCGAATTGTTAGTAAAACGAGCGCAAAATATTCAAAACTATCTAAAATATCTAAGAATTTATAGACAAAAGGAGTGTATGACTGAAAATAAATTCCTCATTATAATGTTTTTGTTTCAAGTGCTAAATCTATATTTTTAGAATGCAATCACCGTCACGTAAAAAATGCCGTACATAACAGATAAATGTCATTCTTTTTAATATATCTCTTATATTTCAATCTAGAAAGGTTCGAGAAAGTATTGTTGATGTGTAATCAAAGAATATCCTTTTGTTTAACTTTTTTAATATAACTTTTTAACTTTGAGCCTCAGAAGAGAAAGGAAGAGCCAGAAAGAAGGAAAGAAAGATTACTGTTCGTTAAGCAACGTACAATTTTATTATGAAAGATAAATTAAAAATAATATAGAATCTGGAATGAAAATGTTACTGAGAACTGGTTGTTTGCCAGGTGATTCGAATGAAAAATTCCAATGATAGATACAAAGCAAAGTAATTTAAAGATAATATGGTTGGAAAGGCCATACTATAGTCATACTATATTTTTAATGTCAGAAAATAGGAGAATTGATTGAACATTAAGTGTCTGTCGATCATGAAATTCACTTCCTTTGCAGACACCTCAGTAAAATTGAAAGCTACATTCTTTAATATTTTGGGATGCTGTGATCTAGCTATATTTATTCTGTGTCTATAAATCAGGGTAATAAGCCCGAGGAGGCTTCCCATAAGGCGAAGGCCAGAATTCTTTAAGTTAGGTTTCATGAATAATATTACGGAAATATTTTTATCTTGAGCTCATCAAATAATGAAAGGAATGTACTTAAGCTTCATATTTAAAGCTAAACTATCCCACTGAGTAAAATAGGTTGTTAAATAATATATAAAGAAATGTTATAATTCTCTTAAAATAGCATTCTCGACTCCTGTAGTCTCTTCCTTTAAAATAGGCATTTCGAGGTCAAAGCAACCCTCCCTTCATTTTCGACCATAATGTGTGTTCTCATCAAACACACAGGGAATTATGGAATTATGTCACATTAGCGCTTTTTACGTTTTTTTACTTACCATGGCCATGAGACATGGTTTGAGGAGTAAATGGCCTTGAAATGCCTGTTCTAAAATAACAGACTATAGTCCTGTTTAGCCGTTACCTTCAGTTTTAGTGGAATAACAAAAAACATACAGAATACTTGTTAAATTATTTGTGCAATGAATTTTGATGTTTAGAACAATGCATAAGCGAAAGGCATACTTTTTTAAAGTTTAACATAGCCCTAATATCACTTGGATTTAATTTCATCTTTTGTGTTCATGCTTAGACAAATATTTGACTTGATTAAATCTGAAAACTGAACTTCAGTATCGCTGTAATGAGACTCATGGTTTGCTTTGTTTTGATTTATTTAATTATGGCGAAGCACAAAAGGAATATCTGCTTAAGGGGATGATGCCTTAATGGAGGAATTTATAAGGGAAAATGGGACGTATACACATTACACCCTTAATGGAGGAATTTATAAGGGAAAATGGGACGTATACACATTACACATGAAGAAAACCACGAAAGCTCCCATGCAAGCAGCTCGTTCGTCGACACTAAAGTCACGGACCGAACTAACAGTGTTCAGCGACTTTACCGCTTGGCCGCTGGTGGGCCCCCAAGGGACCTCATCAATTAAATCATTAGTAATAGATTAATATCGTGGGCTTAATGTTAAAATTTGAGGGGAATTTCATCACGAATTTAACTTCGCTTAGTTTTAACCGAAATGCGAAAGGACTTAAATGATGTGAATTTCCATCAAGTGACAGAACCTAACAAAGTATAGAAACGATTTTTCTTTTAATCCAATTCGTATGAATTATCAAATTTACTCAGTTAAAATTTTGCAAAGAATAATCAATACTAAAATTCCGCAAAGGCATAATCACACTTTGGGATGCGTAAACCTATAAAAAAGAACCTATTATTTAGATGAAGTTCAATATTGGCAAGATAAAAAACATATAAAAAATAATAAAAATAAGAAGAAGAGAGAAAAGAACCAGCTTGTCAAATCCGATCCCAAATCCGACACGGATCGATGTGCAGGAACTATAGAGTTTGTTATTGCTTGATTAATGATCCGACGTCATGTTGGGAATGTCCTTTATGTGCGGAAAGCTTCAAATTTCTATCCGATGAGCTCCGGAGCTGTTCGCTCTCATTGAATATAGATTAGATGATCGGCAACTATCTTCGCTTCTAACTAACGAGTTCCTGATACTAAATTTATGAAACCCTGTCTTTTCTGAACTTTCCGCCAGCTCGGAAAGTTCATGTAATTATGTAGTTGGTTCGGCGTTGCATATTAGAAAAGAGACGACTTTTCGAGAAGGAGAGCTTTTATTAGAGAGCTAAGAGAGTTTTCTTGCTGAACTCTAACCAACATTATTGTCCACTTAAGTATGCTGCTGTTCATTGTGATTACACCCATGCCTACAAAAGAAGAATATATAACGGTGTTCTTATTTATTTTTTATTTTGCTCTACGAGATCTGACTGTTACAACATGAAGATGAGAGAGGAATGAAATACATTTAAGAATACCTAGGTTTTCAAAAATTGGATATACAATTTCATAATCATAATTGTGTTCTTAAAAAATCATAATTTTGTAAAAATTTAGTAATTCTTAAAATATTTCAATAATTATAAATTGAGTATCCTACGAAAATTTGGAAAGATTTAAAGATTTTCATTTCGAGAAATAAGATATTTTAAACTATCTCTTTGTATATTATCTCATTCCTAAAATTTAATTATGAATTCACTTTTTATTCAAATCAGACTGGGATTATTAGAACTCGCTATTTAAATCAGATTATAAATTTTAATTCTTTAAAATCTAAATATCATGAAATAACATAGTTTAACATAGTAATAAACTGTCTATTTTTTAACTTAATTCATTTGCGAGCTTAACGTGCTATGCTAGGGAATCCATCAGTTCAAAAACTCCTTTATCTCAAAAAAAAATTTAATATTTTCCTGCATTAATTCCCTTGTCATAATAAACAGTTCTAATAAATGAGGTTTGTTAAGTTATAATACACAGGTCTTACATCATATTCAGAGTGCAAGTACAATTTTTCATGACTTGCTTGGCGTGATAACAGTTTTCAAACCTTTTCGTCTAACATGTCTAACGTGTGTTTAAGAGACTTGGATTTAAAATTCTAAATTTCTTCTGGCTTCTGAGCGTGTTGAAATTCATTAATTGCAAAAATTATATGCAGACATAAGATAAAAGCTATGCTTTTAATCCATCTTTAAATTTTTGTGCATCATTTACACTGAAGAACAGATTCCATACTTCATGTTTAACATAAACATTATCAGCTTGCAACCAATGCGTATTACATAAAGATATTTCACTTAGATACAGATTTTTATTTTGCCAAAAACTTTGAAATGATTACTTAATCAAATACTGTATAAGGTATTTCTCCCGCCTTCTTAGCATGAATTCGGTGTGTAATGGCCAGCACACTCGGCGCGTATTCGAGAGATCCGTGGTCCGAGTCCCGGCGAGGGCATTGCTCACTTTTCATCTTTCCTGCTCTCAAAAACTAGCTAACGACTCTACAACTGAATACATTTCAGATAAACATGACTATGTCATTAATAAGGCAGTATGCTAGGTATATTTGCTAACTTACGTTGTTCGGTATTGTGTAAATGAAAGAGAAACCATAGGTTACGATTCCAAAGTAAAACATAGATCTTAGCTTGAAAGTTTTTATGAAAATAAAATTAGTTAGAAAAGAATAAATAAGACCTGAAAGTTTAATTTTTTTAAATTGAGTTATGGATTTAATTCTGGAAATTTTCAGTTATCTGCAGGTTTTATACAAATTTGTGACATTCGCGTCGTACGCAAATATTAATTAATATGAAATTAAGCTACCAGAGCGAAACAGTTTATTAACAAGGTTTGGAAAAACTATTGAAGAATTACCAAGTGTCGACAACACCTTAGATTGAAGAATAATTAAAATTTAGTGAATTTTGTTCTCTTAGAAATTAGATGTAAATTAAAAAAATATATTTTAAGAACAAAGAAATTGTAACCTAGTAATCGAATTGCAAAAGTCTACGTTTCGAGAAGGAGTGAAACTCAGAAGCTGTACATCTTCTGCCATGCGAGCTACACTTCTGGTATAAAAACAATGGCAATTCTTTCCATATACCTGCTAGTGCGAACAGTTTTTGGGAGATAAGCCTTTATCAGTTGAGCAAGCAACTGAATACCTACTTGAGTGGTTAAGACCTCCTCCTTCTGTTCTGGAAAGGGACGTGTCCTACTTAGTATCAAGGTCAGTAGACAAACAAGGTTAGGCTCATCCGAATGATGACGTCACTTATCCACAGAGGTTTGAGAATCGAAGACCTAGAGGAAGTTGGGATGAAGCTGATTTTAAGCAGACTAGGAGTGACTGACGTTATACACAAGCATACCTTGTAGTATACTAATCCTGGTCAGTACTGTCTGTGGGTAATCTATAATCATCCAACTATTCATTGTTATGATACGCTGCTGAACGGATATGGGACTCAAATTCTGGACTTACAAGAAATCAAACTAGAAAGTTTGGGGGTACTCATATACAGCTAAAGCTGGTATTAATGTATTTTAAAATATTAATTGACAAGGTTGCACCTCAGAAAGGTATTCGAGAAGCTTGCACTTCAAGCCAGAATCTAGCTTCAAATATCTATGAAGATCATGTACACGAAACTTAGAATAAGTTTCTTGTTCTTGTTGATATTAATGAAGCGTTAAATTCCAAAGTTAAACCATTTAAAAGCGTTCCCACAAGTAACTTAAAGAATGCATCGAAATTATAAGAACAAAAAAAGTGTAAGTAAAACGTAAAATTAATTCGCTAATATGAATATGAATTCATTGCATATTTTGGGAAATGTTAGTGCAAGTAAATTTTCTTATGCAGATGAGATCTGAATTTTAGCGAACTACTGAATTTCGACTAAATGACTATACGCTAGAACTGACCACTCCCATAGCTCTTGTGTGCTGTGCCATACTCAAGCAGCCTAATCTATCATTTTTCGAAAGAGTCAAATTTCTGTTTAAAGTAACTCAGTATATATTGCCATTATGAAATGAATTAACAAAGTCTGGAAAATATTTTTCATGACATAGTTTATTATTATGTATTTATCTACATTGTATGTAATACAGAAGTTACAAAAAGGATCCTTGAACAAGAATCCTTTCATTCATAAGCTAACACTATTGTAACATGAATTCATTTAATTCATCTTTTTTTCTATTTTAACAAACACTAATTATTCATTATTACTTACTCAAGCGAAATATTAAGTGATTTTTAATAAATTCTAAAACAAGCTATCTAATCATTATAAATGTTAGTTAGGGTAAATAAGCTAATGAAACATTTTAAATTGTTCAATTTTAAATTATTATCGCGGAAGACAATGTTGTGTGTTTATTTAAGCACCTGCAGCTTACAATTACAAATTCGATTTTCTCAGATCAGAAAGAAAATATGAGATAACTAATTAATAGGATAAGAAGGCTATCGCGGTGAAAATCTCCGCTATTAATTTTCCGAACTTTAGGTGATCTGAGATTTCGTGAAAAGATCTGAGATCTAAATTTTCTGTGAATATAAAAAAAAACTCACAATTTTCAGAATTTTTCCCTTTTATAAAACTTTTATTACAATTTAAGGCATTTTCTCCCTCCTTCCAGCACGCCATCGTGGTGTAAAGGTAGCACACTCGGTGTGTATTTGATAGGTCCAGGTTCGAGCCCTGGCTAGGGCATTGCCCTTTTTCACGTCTCCTGCTTCAAAAAAATAACTAAATGACCCTAAAACAATAACAGGATTTTTCTTTTTATTTCACACTTAAATAACTTAAATATTAACTTCTATTTAAGATACGTGAAAAATCTATAAGCAACTAATCTTTTCCCATACTCTTAACGAGAATTTGAAATCTGGATTTACATTACAACAAAACACACGAGAACTATCTACTTAAAGGAATGGATGTCTTCGTAGATGACATTTTTAAAGGAGACTAGGGAAAATGAGTGATTCAATGTGTCATCAATGAATTTTTTTTAAATGGATATTTGACGACATGCACATATATAAGGGCTTTGACTGTATGAGTGGTTTACAAATCATTGACACCATAACAAAACCGCAAATATATGCATTTTGGTATTTATATTTACATGCAAGTCAGACTTCAATTTTTTTTTTCAAATCCAAGAACATATTTCTCAAAGAATAGTTTTGTAGATTTGCGTTTGGGTGAGGTGTCGCTGAAATGTGAGTTTGAATTGTAAAAATGTATAGTATAATACTTACTTTAGATGCCAAATAATTATTTGCAGATATTATTAAATTAAATTAGATTAAATTATATCCTTTCTAGAAGATTTCTCCCTCTCCCGTTTGAAATGCAATTCCTCGGCCAAGATGTTGTTAGCACAAATCACTGTTTGGTAAAATTTCGCGGAATTTTACAATTCTACTCAGCAATTTCACCTTTTCTTTCTTGCGATAATATTACTGCCTACTAATGACTTGCTTTTCATTTTTCACGGAGAAATGGAAATTATTAAAACCTGAATGGAATGAAAATATTAAAATTTGCTCTTACTTTGAGAATTTAGAATAGCTGATGTTCAGAGGACCTACAAGGTTATCAGAAATTTCGATAGCATTTTCCATTCTTTATGCGAAACTTTTGTCATGCAATATCTTTTGAATCCTCCGCCCATTCTGACACAAAACTAGTGACAGAATTACATTAAATGGTAAATATTCTTCGTACCATTACCCATACATTTAGGGAATGCTTTGCGTTATCGGAAAATACTTTTTCCAAAATAAATGTAACGGATGAAAAGAGTTGTTAAGAGAAAATCCGAAGCAAACATTTCTTTGCAAAATATTCTAAGCTTTGAATTTGTTTTTTGGCTCTGCAATTTGCCAGTTTCCAAGGTGTACGAAATTCATGAATTCCAGTACAGCTAAATGAGTATCGCATTGGAGATATTTCAATAGATAATTGTTAATGTCCAAGATTACTTAGCGCACATCGGTTCCACAGAAAGAACAAACACAAAACACAGCGATAAGGAAAGCAACCATAATTGCTCCTGAACATACGTAACCAAAGAACTAATTTAATTGAAAAAAAAATCTGAAAGGTTTCAGATTTTAAATTATGTCCAAAGGAGCGTTTTTTAACGTTTTGTGTGTTACCTTTATTTATTAAATATCGTGTTCTTCGCTCTTAAATTCAGTTCAACAGTAGTATCGCAAAATAATTTTTAAATGAGCATATCTTTGGAATTTCCGATACACAGTTCCCCGCGCTGGAAATAAAAAGGTCCCTCCCTCGTAGAATGTTGCCATTGCTCGCTTTTAAATCGTTGAGTTTGTTCATCAAAAGATCGTTAACATTTTAAAACATATGAAATATGTAATAAAACAAATCCCTAATTCCAAATTTGGGCTTTCAGATGCGCCTTTTCGGGTGGAAATGTACGTTATTTAAAATTGGATGGCTCTAGGTACCGTTGTTTTATCACATTTGGAGAAATATGCATACAGTTATGCAGATTCTTTATTATTTAATTTCTTTAAATATAATACAGGGCGATAACATTTGGTGGCAACAATTTGAAAAGTGAATCGGACGTTTATAGTAAATCAACGCAAAATAGCAAAACGAAAACAATAGTCCTTCAGGGACAAAACCAATTTGGACTAATAATTTTTACTGAAATTTTTATAAGCTTTTACATATATTTTATTAGCTTTTATAAATGTATTACATATATTTTATAAATGTAATATATATATATATATACACTCACGTTTGTGAAAATTGCAACACCATGAAGGACTTACGCGAGTGAGCTGAAATTTTCAGGAAATGCAAAGTAGCGCGCATGATATGCAAAAGATTAGAATTGCAAATCCGTAGCGCATGCGTATGCTGAGCAGCGCCCTCTGAACGGCTGATGGATCCGAATAAATAGACGGCTGTAGCGAGGCGTGTATGGTTATCGGTGGTTATCTGCTAGTGGTAAACGTTAACTCAATCTGTACTTATGCCTCGT
>KK115481.1:892345-937690 GCA_000611955.2 Stegodyphus mimosarum
ATATATATATATAAATGTTTTTATCATATTATCAACAAACAAATGCTATGCTGTTTTAGGAAAAGAACATTTTAATCTCTTAACATGCTGCAAAATTTCTTTTCATACTTTAATTCAAAAATTTTGTTCGGTGTCACGATTCCAACATATTTCGTATTTGTTCCGAATAAAAAATTAGACACTAAAATACGAAGCATTGTTTAAATTTTTTCTGCAGTTATCAAAATGATAATAACAAAAGTACTGGAAAATACAAAGCTGTACGTAAAACACTAATTTACTGTATCTTAATATCAGAAATTAAGGCAGGATAAATTTTTAATTTCGTTCCAAGATTTCCCGGGCCCATTGATAATAATTGATAACTTTCAATAATCTACCATAACAAACTCATGCATTTTGAAAGCACTTAATTAAACTGGTAATTCGGTACTTAAAAACAGCAAAACAATAATTGCTTAACGTTTATAAAGGAAACCCATGAAATAATTTATCAAGCGTTATAACTTCCTCTAAATATCGGTAGTAATTTATTAGCTTTCTCATATTCATCAAGTCTATCCATATTTTTTGCATATTTATCAAGCTCTAAAACTTAAAATGAGTTAAGAAGTCGGTTATATTCATTTGATTGTATCCTGACTTCTGAATAAATGAGCTGACTCTGAAAGCTAATTCTTCCTCTACTTAATCCTCATAGCTTAAATATTATTTTGATCTCATAGAGAAGTTTAAACACTAAAATCCCGGCCAATTATAAATCATCTTAAGTCTAACTTCGGCCGCTTAATCTGAGTTTAAGCTCCACAGTCCGTTATTTCCGCTATTTAGGATTTTACACTGAAAGGTCAGAGGAAGCTTCAATAATCTTCGACTTCCATTAAGGGATGAGTAACAGACTATGAAGTCTTCTATTTTTCAATTTTAACTTAATAGATTCTTCCTGATTAATTGATGAAACGCCAAAATTAATGAGATATTGGTTGCTGAAAGTTCATTAACGCTTTCGAGAAAAAGGAATTGAAACATGGAAGAGAAATTCAAACTGAAATTTCTAAGTTTATTATCTAAAACTTCTGTATGTCGGGTATTTAGTACTTTTAAACCTGAGGTACTAAAGGTAGTTCAATTTAGTAAAAAAAACATGTTAATGTGTAATGGTTTATTTCTAATAAACTGACGTACACTCCATTTTTTGTACGTAATAACGTGCTCTCTTTGGAAATGAAATGTAATTAAATATTAACTTCAATCGCTTGGATAGTGCAATTAGCTTAAATGACAACCATTTGCTGCAGAACAGTTGCGAAAAACATAATGAATGCAAAATTATTAAAACTTTCATATTCAAAATTTGGGAGCCGTAATTGTTCCAGGATGCTGCTTTATGAGCCTATTATTCAATATACAATGCAATCTTCATTAGAGTTAAGCACTGTCAAGGCATAATTGCTCAATAATTATCTCTTTACACCGATTTTCGAACAAGTAAAATAGTGATTATCTAAGAATAATCTCTACACTACCATGGCAGTTAATAAAATAACATTTATTGGTAGCAAGTACTAAGATGCTGAAGTCAGAAAAGCCTCTAATGGCTTTAATGGCCTGTGGCTCTCTAAAATAATTTTTAAATTCATTGCACTGCATTACTTTGCGATTAAAAGAGTGGCAAATTCATTACAGTATCAGTAAAAATAAATATTTAACAGAACGCATAACTGTTGAAAAAATAAAAATTTTGGGAATGGATTGGAAATTGCGAACCTTTCTAGGAAACCACTTTCATTTTAGACTTATTAACCTTAGCAGTATCTGTGAGAGAGGAAGTCACGAGAGCAATTAACTACTTTACATCGAAGTTCTTAAACAAATAGAGACTCCCTATTAACCTTTATGCGAAGCGTAAGTAAAAGACGGTTTTAATATCTCTCACAATGTATTTAAAAGCAATTATTATACTTTGACCCGCATTAGCTATTCATTCTTCGAATTTTTAATGCCATACATAAGGCCAATTTTTTCAAATTGTTTCTAACAGCTTTAAAAGGTACAACTACAGTTTGTGGACTCGCTTAGTTAATTTGCAAATATGCGTGGTTCGAAGCAAAGAAATACGAATATTTTTTACTCATTGTTTAGCTTATGAGCCCATCCATACGATGCAAAAGTAAAAGGTTCATCTCCAAACAATTTTTCGCTGCTATCAAAATGAAGAGATAAATATAGAAAGTAACAAAATCCTTCTAAAATGTATAAATTATAAAAATATGCCAATCTCTTGCGATAGATAATCTTTTAACTTTTGCGAATGTTCGGATTAAAATTTGCGATTTGAAATAAAACAATTAAAATTTATTAACATAAGAGATTAGCATGAGTAAGAATTTGTTATTCGATACAGTCAATACTTTCGACGTTTTTGTATAGGTTTGTAGCCTAACAGTGGCCGAGCGGTAAGAAAGCTAAACACTGCTAATTTTCCCTGGGTTCAAATGTTGCTGAACGGGCTGGCTGCATCGGAGTTTTAGTGGTTCCCGCTATGTGCAACGTGAATACGTTTCCTTTAAGAAGTTCTCGACGATGACAAACCTTCCTTTAGGCAGATAGCTGTCACGCGCACTGATACGATCAATGAACTCATGGAAAATCTTGTAAATGAGGAGGATAAAATGTTTTATAATTAATAAAAAATGCCCTAATGTTCCGTGAGTTAACATACTCTTCAAAAAGTAAACAAATAGACGCGCATATCTCACTAAGAAATATATAAAATATTTTTTATATATCCTGAAACTTTCATATTTTTTATGCTGAAAATGAATGTCTCATCTTCTGACTTTTTTCAACCGTAGATGGACATTCTATTACATTTTAATTTCATTATACATTTCATTTGGTTTAATTTTTCAAGTTTAATGGAATAAAACATTTTAAAATATTATTTCCTTTGTTTCACCGTATAAATGACATCAGCCTGGTTTAGATATGTATGCCTGTCTGCAAAAAGCAAAGCTATCTATAATTAAAATATTAAATGCAATTATACTGATGTATAAAATTTGTTGGCGAAGTATTTATCAAGCGTATACTTTACAAAATCATATGTAAGAGTTGCAATGAATGCTCAAAATGAATGCGTATTTTATTAAATGGGTTCTGTCCCTAAAGGATGTAACGATAGTAAATTTTGTCACTTTAATTTTGAAAGATTTTCAAAAAAGCATTAAGATATACTTGTCTTTTCTAGAATTCACTCACTGAAGTTATATTTTTACCTTTTTCTGAACGGGTAATTTCCTGATTCATCATAATGAAACAATAAATAAGGAAGAACAAATAAATTAAGACAATTTTGTGTTATGTATATGGAATTAAATGCAAATGAAATAGATGATTGAAAATTTTTATATTTCTCCACCTTTATAAAAAGTTTAATAACTGAGAAAATAAGCAATCTGAATTTCGTTTTAGTTTAAATTTTCATTTTCAGTTCAAATTTGAAAGAATTTATGTTTTGATAACATCGTAGCATATACTCTTTTTCAACATGATCATATTCTGTAAATAGGTTTGTTTATGGAAAGAATTGTACTGGATTGGATCCAAACCACACTATAACTATCTACATAATAACAGGGATGTTTTAGTGAAGAATTGCTTAAAAGAAACTGGCTGGTATTCACATCACACATGCGTAAAACTATGACATCAGCCTGCAGGCAGCGCGATTCTTCGGATTTGAATTCAGATGCTTTATTGATGCTGTATTGATGCTGAAAAGACATTTTAAACATTCGACCACTGATGAGCATTCATATGCGGAAAGCTTTGATGTTCAACAACCTAATACTCTAAAACACTGAAGCACTATAAAAAAAATTACATTTTCTTTCCCACGAAACTTCACCTTTCGTACAGACATTTACAAGAAAATGTTTTATAAATTTCTCTTCATATTGATATTCTTCCAGGGGTATAAATTTCATCCATTTTCTATTAAGATATAGAAAAAAGGAATTGAAAGATGAAAAGAAATGCAAATTAAGAAGTCGATGAAAATAACGAAAATAATTTTCAAGCATTTCATTCAACACATCATTATTTAGTTAAGAAAAGGGTGTTTGGGTAAGAATCGTTATGATCTGTATAGGTATGAATTTGCATATCGTTATATTTAAACCGTATTCATCAATTTTTAATTTAGAAATGCATCATTACGCCTAATAATGCCATTGACTCATAGGTGAGAGCTAACAAAGGCAAATGGAAAGCATAATTCACCATATAAGGTATTTCTCCCGCCTTCTTCGCATGCCTTCGTGGTGTAGTGGTCTGCACGCTCGACGCGTAGCCGAGAGGTCCGTGGTTCGATTCCCGGCGAAGGCGTTGCTCATTTTTCATGTCTGATGCTTCCAAAAATACCTAATATCTCTACACTGGCGCCCGAACGAGCCCACCAGCGGCCGAGTGGTAAAGAGGCTGAGCACTGGTAGTTCGGTCCGAGGTTCGAATCCCGCGAACGGGCTGGCTGCATGGGCGTTTTCGTGGTTTTCCCCATCTGTAACGTGTATACGAGCCAGTTTCCCTTAGAAAGTTCTCCACGAAGGCATCCCTCGCTTTAGGCAGATAGCCCTCGTGTGCTTTGCCATAATTGAATAACCTAACCTAACCTAACCTGGCGCCCGAACTAAAAAGGTGGTGGATGATGATTCTCCACCACCGCGATCCTTTAAAAGGGGGAGTATATAAGGTATTTCTCCCGCCTTCTTCGCATACCTTCGGGGTGTAGTGGTCTGCATGCTCTGCGCGTAACCGAGAGGTCCGTGGTTCGATTCCCGGCGAAGGCGTTGCTCATTTTTCATGTTTGATGCTTCCAAAAATACCTAATGTTACTACAACCATTTAAAAATTTTATTAAGGTAAATTAATATTTAGTCACATAATATAGCTTCAAGAGATTATGTTTTAGATTGAAGTAAAGCTAATGAAATGAAGAACAAATTTCTTTAGAACAATTTAGATGCTCACATTTCGGGTCCATTTTTATGCGGAAATTGGATATCTTACAATTTCAATTCCGGTTGCAATATAAAATGTCTCAAAAGGACATAATAATATCCTCACACTGATTTTAAATTAAAAAACTCGGCAGCAAAAAATAGGGCATTTAATTATGTGGCTTTGCCATAAGCCATTACTGAGCGATCCATAATAAATTTGATTCAGTTCTGAATATTTTTAAATCAATTTCTTGAGTGTAGGCTACATACATAAATTTAGATTTCCGCCGCTTTTATTGGAAGAATATATTTCTTACTTCTTTCAAAACTAAGGTTGAAAAAAGGAAAACTCTTGAACGATCCAAAAATAGAATTCCCCAAGAGCGTGAAAAGAAGACTAAATACGCAACAACTGTACAAATAAAAAAAAAAGAAAAAGGAAAAAGAAAGTATAAGAAGGAAGCCTCATTTCCCAAATACTATCTTAGTGGCTGTTTCAATGCAATCGGCAAGCCTGAAACCTCCTTTCGGTGGGCTACAAACAATTCGCGTTCTCTTTGTAACCTCCCCTTTTAGCAAGCAATATAAATGAAGAAAAGTACTCTTGCAATCTCTCGGAGCGAAGCCGCCGATTTCAGTACCATTTGGCCCCTCGGATTTGGACTTTTTCTCTGATTTAAACTCTGATAAAACCACGCGACGAGCATTATTTTTTCCTGTTTCGATCCCTTTTTGGGCCTGTCTTATCTACATGAATGTAAGCCGACACGCCTCGAAGAACCTCGCCATTACGAGAAAACTCCGGCAGCCATTTGGGTGGCAGATAACCGAGTTTATAAAGGATATACGACTCCACCTTCTCTTCTGGTCATTTAGAGTTTACAAATCGGAGCAGTACGCCTCTCACATTGGGTTATTATTTTGTCCGAGATGTTTGACCGAGAAATGTCTCAGGTCGCGTGCCTGTCGTAGGTCACCGTTTGGTCCGCCTTGTGAATTCGGACCGGATAATGAGCTTCAAATTGAGTTTTCTCACAGAAGATCCAGCGATCGAATATGGATCGAAATTTAATATTTTGAAACTAAATTAAGGGACACCTGTCAGACTGTTGATAGCCCGTAGCCAGATAATTATGTATATAAGATATCTCTACTTGTTCTAGTGTATTAGATTCATTTCCCGCGAAACAGAATGTATAAGTTCGATTAACGTAGTGTAATTTAGGATTTCCCAATTTACTCTTCAGTGGTAATCAGTCACGTCCAATAATTTCACAACTCATCTACTCTCTCTATTATCAGACTAATATCTAGACGCTTATTGTGCAGGATTCAGGAAGAAAGATATGTGCCAGGGAGTTTAGCTTATTTTTAACTAAACTGATCATTATGATTACATAGTTATGAAAGAAATGTATCCACTGAACCACAGATATAAATGTCTTTTGCTATTTTTTTTGTGCTGGCGACCTTACTGTCTTTATCAGATATTTCGATATTTTTTCCAGCTTGCATTAAGCACATATTGCGTTTAATGTATTACATTTATGTGACATAATATATGTAGATAATATATTTATTCATTTGCACATCACAAAAACCTATCTGGCAACACAAATCAGCCTAAAACTGATTTTATAAACACATAGTTTTAGCATAAACTTTTTATAACTAAATTAAAACTATCTCATTTTTATCAACGTTATTCGAAATCAAAACTGAAACATTTTAAAATCTATGAAACTAAATATTTAGCATACATTTATGTATACATATTTGTTCTGTTATTATTTTCTTCAACGCACTAATGGGAGGTTACCTAACACGCAGTAAAAAAACAAACAGTAAATACAGGAAATTAATCCTGAAAAACAAAAGAAAATTAAATCAAAATGAGTTGATAATTCTTTTTCATCTTTTGTGAGTAGCTGGAGCTGCGTTTCTGATAATTCTCTTGGATGCTGTTTGAAAAAGACTAAAGGATTATCAACATATTTGAATCTTTATCTTTGATTTAATTTGGTTTTCTTTCTAAGACTAATTTCCTATTCCTTTTTTCATATACTTTCTTTTTGTTCGCTTATTTCATGGTAGGGAGCATTCGGTCATTGAAATGATGAAGATTAAAAAAATTATTTTATTCATATTAATTTTGCAGTGGTTTGCGTGACTTCAATATTTCTTTATTAAATATTTTCCGATTTCGTTTCAAATATATTTATAACTTACTGTTAGTAGTTTGGATTTATTGTCATAAATAAAGCGAGAAACAGCAGTAAAAGTAAAATTCTGCTAGAAAACAGAGTTATAGTTCTTATGTTGTTTTGGCGCGATGTAAGATAAAGGAGACAAAAAAAACTTTCAATAAAAATCATTCATCAGAATTTTTTGCCCTTCATATAATCCTTCGGTTATTTTCACTAATTATATATTTATTTTTTCACTAATTATCCTTTACATATTTTCTTTCATACACAAAGTACACTCCATTTCTGCGAATGCATTTGAAGCGTTATAACCCATGCCATCTTAATTTATCTGAAACTGATTATAGAACCCAGGATTTGTGTGCGTATTTTGTACTTAACTTTACAGAAACTTTCAATTTATCTAAATGCCAGTTTTCAGTATTTCCTTTTAAAAAGATGCAACCAGGGGGTAATGCATATAGCTGAGAATCACTGACGGGTACGTTCATCCTGAATTCTCTTCCCTTCGACTTCGTGGACTGGTTTCATAGACTTTTGAACTTTTCCCCAAGTGTAACGTGACTATGATCTAGTTATACATAGGAAATTCTTCATAACACCTACATGAATAACTGTCGTTAATTTGACTGTAATTAAAGAATCTAATTCTTAATAAATATACATTGTAAAATATGCTACTATGCACAATCAGAGCAGAGTGTCGTGTTTGTTAATTGCGATGAAGCATATGAGAAGCCGTTTGTTAAAATAGTGAAGGCGTTCAGGTAACTTCCTAAGGCGCAACTGATTTGGATTTTTACTATACATGATTCTGCATGATCATTCATTCGTAATTTGGATAAATTCTAACAGTGACATTTTATCGTATAAACTCTCTGATAATAATTGACCTAGTACAAACATTGTACAGTCATTAGGTTATTTTGAAGCAGAAGATATGAAAAATGAGCAATGCCCACGTATGGACTCTCGTCTTTGAAAGAAAAGCACTCCGAAAAATATATGGCCCAATTAAGAGAAAGTAATAGAGGGAGAATTTTGTTTATCAATGAAATCTGTGAAAGATACTGTCATTAGGTTATTATGTCATTATATCTGAAGCAGAGAGGAGCACATGCAAATGAGCAATGCTCTCGCCGGCACTCGAACCTGGACCGCCGGAATGCACGCCAAGTGTGCTGCCGTTACACCACGAAGGCATGCTGGAAGGAGGAAGAAAATACCTTATATGCTTCCCCTTTTAAAGGGTGACTGTCGATTAGGGGTATTCAGTCGCCAAATTCTGGTTATGACGAACCATTGTTCACTACCTTTTAGTTCGGGCGCCACTGTAGAGTCATTAGGATATTTTGAAGCAGAATGAGCAATGCCCTCACCAGAACTCGATCCTGTACCTCTCGAATACGGGCCGAGTGTACTACCGCTACACCACGAAGGCATGCTGGAAAGGGGCAGAAAATACCTAATAAAATCTAATGCTTTATAATACGCCAACAACATAAGCTGCGATAAAGTCACATTTTAACTTTAATTCTTTATTAATGAACAACTAAAATTCCTGCAATTCCGTGATAATGTTCCTCAAATAAGAATTTATTGATTAATTGATAAGCAATATAGTTTCACACTATTAAGGAGAATATTTATCATTATCGTGAATCATCGCTACAAATGATTGTTTCTTGACAAATTGCAATCACGTTTCGAGCTCCGCATGAATTCGATGCAATTAAAATGTTTGCACATACTTTCATAAAATAAAACATAAAATTGAAATGTTCAAAGTCTTTTCTCAGCAGAAACATTTCCTAGAAGGACGTGCTATTACTTTGGAGAAATCACAGACATACAGAGCCTCAAAAATGGTAAAACGCAGATCTTAATAAGTGACTTTGTCGTTCAGTCAATGTACAAAAGCAATTAATTTTTTGACAATATTCTTTTAACATGCTTTATACAAATTTCAGTTTATGTGCGCTTCCTGCCGTTTTCACGAAAAATGCTTTGATAGATTTATGTGTATCGTGCCATCCTATAGATAGTGGTTAACAAAGCTGACTACCCTACCGAAGGACCTGGTTTCGAATCTCACAGAAGGCATGAATGTTACTAAATGTATAGTGCCTGTGCGGCATGGGGATACTCTAAATATGCTGCAAGCCGAAAGTTCTCTCGAGAGGTCGATGGTAGGGAAGGAGGGGTGAGAGGCCTTCGGACCCGTCCCTCCGAGGTGCTGTCCTTCAAAATTGGAGCCGGAACTGAGCAAAGTCGTATTGTCGTATGGTGCTTAAGGCTATTTTGCCAGTGAGAGGCGCAGTCTTGCACTCCTTGCCACGATGATTTGTTCGGGCTTGTTCTGATGTTACTGTAAAACAAGTGAGATAAGTCACAAAACAGCAATGTGTATGCATCGTTACTGCAGATCACGTTATCCGGTATAAAATACATTATACGTACTATGAAATAAAATATGTTGTGTAGCAATTTTCACGTAACACTTAATTATTTAAGTTTGACTTAAGATTTAATTTTCATTATTCTAAATTTATGCTACACAACGTTATTTTATTTAATATCTTGTATTTATATTTGCTTTGGTTTAATTTTAATTAGGGGTTTTGGTACTTTAAGATTTGTACGTCTCTTCCACTGGTTACTCGTAAACGCGTTGAAACAGACAATGGAATTAGGTGCTTTCCTACGTAATAAACTTGATTTAAAATTACTTAACTTAGGTTGATTCTCATTTAACTTATATCATTGGATGCAGAAAAATTAGCCTTTTAATTTAAGAGTACTTTCAAGTCTCTAGCTTAAACAGTTTTTAAGTTACAGTTAATTATTTAACGAAAGTTTGCACTTCGTGAGATTTTTTTGGATTATTTAACGAAGTTTGCACTTCGTGAGATTTTTTTGGTTGAGGGGGAAAGGATTGAAAAGCGTCACTTTTGCAGTTGATTTCTAAGCCTTTGCTTAGGAATTTTGTCCGTCGCCTTAGGTTTGTTAGTTTTCCCACGCTTACGTCGAATTCTTGGTTCTTCCTTTGGCGGGCTTGGCGAGATTCGAATTTTTGTTCCTGTTCAACTCCTCGATTTTTGGACGATTGTAGCAGGGGTTTGTTTGTTCGAGGTGTAGAGTTCAGGTTTTATTCACCCTTTTGGTGAGTTTTGGCGATATCTAGTGTCCGGACCTGACAAAATGGGTGTGCAGGTGGGATTGCGGGCTCTTGGGACGTCTTCGGTTTTTTTCTTCGGCTGACTTGACGTGGTACTCTCTGAGTGCCCCGAGCACAAGTTTGGGCCGTTTTAAGGAATGTTCTTCTTTTAGGAAGCGGGGCTTTTCGCTCCCGTTTTTCTTATTTGCAATGCTACTAGGAAAATAATCTTCATTATGAGATAACAAAATTTTATTTAAGAAGTCCTTTCAAAATTCTGAATTTCCTTCGGGCACAGACTGCCCCATCAATAAAAAAAAAAAGATTTCTGAATCCATCCAGCTGTTGCAGTTCCCGGATCCTGCTCTTCACCTATAATGATTTCGGTATCCAGTCAGCAAATGCAGTTCCCGGATCCTGCTCTTCACCTATAATGATTTCGGTATCCAGCCAGCAGTTGCAGTTCCCGGATCTTGCTCTTCACCTATAATGATTTCGGTATCCAGCCAGCAGTTGCAGTTCCCGGATCCTGCTCTTCACCTATAATGATTTCTTTATCCAGCCAGCAGTTGCAGTTCCCGGATCCTGCTTTTCATCTATAATGATTTCTGAATCCAGCCAGCAGTTGCAGTTTCCGGATCCGGCTGTTCACGGCCCTGACCGTCATTTCTTCCAGTCAATGTTTTCCATCGATGCTTATCTCCGAAGTTTTCAGCTGAATTCCTCTTCTACCTCATGTGCTTTCCTTCAAAGTTCCGGTTAGAAAGCAGATAAGACTTTTTTATTTATTATTTAATCCTAGAAGACTTAACTTTAGTTCTTAAGAAAATTTTACGTAAAATTTCAGGTTTAACTATCTCCTAAAACAGCAAGGATTCAATTATTTTCAAAAAAATGTAGTTATGTTTTAACTTAAATGGTTGCTGTAAGGATTTGAGATGTAGAGGAATTTAAATTTCAGTATCTTTTGATGATTTTACTGTCCTTGCAGAGATTAAGGTAAAATTTGCTAACTGTCTTAAAATAGCTCCAGTTTTAAAATTCTAAATTTTCTTAGATAGGGTGGTATGGGTATATCTCAGTTAGCTGGACATGATAGTAGTTTTCTTTTTATTTTATTTTACTTATTTTTTTGTGCAATACGTTAGATATTTAACTCTGTTCTGAAGTTGTTAGAATTATTTACATGTTCTTGGATGAATAAGGTGTAAGAACCTTACAACTGAAAAATGAAATAGAATTTTTTTAATCTGAATCTTAACTCATGAAAATAGTTATTAACAAATAGTTTGAATTGATTCTTGTATAAGTTGCAATATTTGTGAAAACCCATATAAATGTTTAGCAATTTGTTTTCTAAATTAATGTTGGTAGTTCCCGGGGACTAGTATAATTTTATGATAGTAAATTTGTTTGATATCAGTGTTTTAAGGAAAGTAATAAACTAAGTTAGTATTATTGATTTCATGTGTTTACTTGAATTTTCTAATAACACAACATAGCTTCACCAGTAGCAAGGCTCTTCGGGTTATTCTAACGAAACTTAAAATTAAAACACAATGCAAAGGTCTAATTTGTTTAGTCAACTAGTATTTTACAACTTAGTATTTAACAAATATAACAAAAATTTTTCAATTTTTGAGGTATTATATGTCATTAGTACATGAAGCAAAAGATTAATATTCAAGTATACGAGGAAAAACAGCTTTACATGAAAGGAAAATATAATTTGTGCTCCTAAATCGGGTATTTAATCTCAAGTATTATGGTAATCACATTACTAAATGAAATTTTCAATGGAAACTACTTAACTGTTAGAAATACATTTAAGGGAAAAAAATTGTTTGATTTGTTAAATCGTGTTTCCTATACTGTGGTAGAGACATTAGGTTTTTCGAAGCAAGAGTTATGAAAAATGAGCAAAGCCTTCGCGGGACTTGATCCACGGACCTCTGGAATACGTGCCCAGCGTGCTGACCAAGCGTGACTACGAAAGCGGGAGCCTTATACTGTCATTGTAAAGGAAGGGGAGTTCTTTACTTATTACTATAGCTCTTTAGAATGTCAATTTTTATAAAATATAACATAGATCGATATTTAAATATATGTGGCATTAAAAGCTGAAATTTCATAAAAATGGGGTAAAACTAACATAAAAATCATTAATAGTCCTATATTATGGTATTTAACTTAAAAGACCGGATGGTAATTTGTAAAAGTGTTCTGATATTACTTCATCCTTCAATGCGTTTTTAAAGAAGATTTCTTTCAATGTTTTCCATTACGTATAAGGTATTTCTCTAGCCTTCTTCGCATACCTTCGTGGTGTTGTGGTCAGCACGCTGGGCGCGTATTTCAGAGGTCCGTGGTTCGAGTTCCGGCGAAGGCTTTGCTCATTTTCACAACTCCTGCTTCCAAAAACCTAATGCCTCTACACTGGCACCCGAACTAAAAAGATGTCGTCCTTTAAAAAGGGGAGTATATAAGGTATTTCTCCCACCTTCTTCGCATGCCTTCGTGGTGTAGTGTTTAGCACGCTGGGCGCGTATTCCAGAGGTCCGCGGTTCGAATCCCGGCGAAGGCGGTGCTCATTTTTCATCTCTCTTGCTTCGAAGTAACCTAATGTCTCCACAACGTTTAGGTTTTCAAATACAATTGAGCATCCTAGAAGGAACGTTGAAAGACTGAAAGTTTGAATCGCTGTATCGCGTTGTTCGCTATATCCGATCTGATGAGGAAAAAGTGTATTATCTCAGAATTCTATCTAAGGAAGGATTTCCGTTCGTATTAACTGGTTTATAAATAGATGGCTTAGTTTTTAATATTTTTATTAAAAATATTATGTTCAGTCATTATTTTACTATTTTCATATCTTCGATCAATGCGAAAATTATTCAGGACAAACAGAAGTTACTTATGCTGAATTTGAATCAGTGCATTTAATTCCCGTTTGCCAAGAAAAATTATGCGCTTATTTTCCGAAACCCTTTTTTCCCTTTCTTTCCTTCTTTAGTTCTTTCACATTTTTATTTATACTCCAATAAAATACCTCACTAGCTGCGTGAGAATAACACATGCTGTTTATGGACAATATTCATTCATAAATTCTCTCATAAATGGGTTATATTAACAGCTTTGTATGCGCAAAGAAGAGAGCAAAGCAAATGAAATTACGATTTGGATGGAACCAAAAAAAATGTTTTATTTATTTAGCAAGTAAAAATACGTCAAATGAAATATTCAAAAATAAATATCTATTTTTAAGAAACCGAATACGTTCTAACTTCCGAGATGTCTTAGCTTTATTCTTTCCTAATGTATTAAAAAAGCACATATCCTTGAAAATATAAATTAATAACCAGTTTTTAATGTTTTTCTTTTACCATAAGTGAAAAAGTAGATTTAAAAATAATTAATTCCAGGATCAAATAGAAACTAAATATCAAATTTTCATAGAAATTTAAGCTTTGCATACAATTAAAAACTGATTGCAGTATTTTAATACCGTGTTTAATGTTTTTCAAGAGGAGAGGGGGAAGAATTTGAATTAAAATTTATTTTCTATTTATATGTGACATTAAATTGCTGAAAAAATGAAAAAATGATGCTAGAAAAAATAATTGAATAATTTCTAAGCACTGGCATCTTACATACACAACAGTTTCTTACTTGCAAAACATTTTACCAAGGCTTTAATTTTCAAATTAAAAGAGAAAGATTATACATTTTTCACAAAGAATATGTGTTGCGAAAAATATTTAGTTAATTTTTTATTTCAACTGTCTCTGCTGAATATGGGTGGATTTAGGAAATATGTCATTCCTTCAATCTGAATGCTTTTAAAACGTAGACATGTTTGAGTGCTGTACTCATTACTGAATAATTTCAGGTACGAAAAATTATTGTTATTTCATTCATTTAGATTATGGAGTGTAAATTATATAAATTCCGAATAAAACAGTAGAAGACATAAATGTTGACAAAATAAGAATTTTAAACATAGCATATATATATATATATATATATATATATATATATATAAACAAAACAATTTTTAAAAATAACATAATATAATCATGCATAGTATTTTCGCGCATTAGGCTGCTGAAAATTTACCAGTAAGGATGTAAAGAATAAAAATATATATCTTGGCCATCTTCTAGTGAGCGTAAGCAGTAAAATGCTTTAATTTGTTTTTCAGTAACTACAAGTTTAATACGCTACTGTCAACGACCGTTGTAATAGGACATTGCCTAAATTGTATCCGACTATGTGGTTCCGTTTAAAAACAGGCAAAGAGCAATACAATTAAAAAAATCATAACTACCGAGTTTCTTACTACAAATGTTTGGACAATTCTCTAATTCTGCGAGCTCCACAAAGTATACCACAAGGATTACATAAGTAAGTTATAGCACAAACAAAATACACGCACCAAGAAGGAGTTATCCAAATGGGACGAAAATCGGTAGAAATGGTGTACCTGTAAAGAAAAACAAATGATTACAGTTTGAGAAAAATTGGATGATTTATTGAAGTGATAGAGCTTCACAGAGTGAAAAAGGCCATTAACGCGTTTGTCCACCTCTGGCCCTTATGCAAGCAGTTATTCGGCTTGTCATCGACTGAAAGATGTTGACGATGTCCTCCTTTAGGGATATCGTGCCAAATTCTGTCCAACTGGCGCGTTAGATCGTCAACATCCCGAGCTGGTTGGAGGGCCCTGCCCATAATGCTCCAAACGTGCTCAATAGGAGAGAGATCCGGCGACCTTGCTGGCCAAGGTAATGTTCGGAAAGCACTAAGGCAAGCAGTAGAAATATGTGCAGTGGGGGCGGGCATTATCTTGCTGAAATGTAGGCCCAGGTTGGTGTGACATGAAGGGCAACAAAACGGGCCTTAGAACTTCTTCGACGTACCGCTGTGCTGCAAGGTTGTGACGGATGATAACCAAAGGGGTCCTACTATGAAATGAAATGGTACCCCAGACCATCACTCCTGTTCGTCGGCCTGTCTGTCGGAAGACAGTCAGGTTGGTATCACATCGTTGTCCGGGGCGTCTCCAGACTCGCCTTCACTGGTCATCGGAGCTCAGTTTAAAGCGGGACTCATCACTGATGGCTATTCTTCTCCAGTCAGCGACATTCGATTGCAAATGAGCCCGACATCACTGCAAATGAGTTTGACGTTGTACAGAGTTCAATGGTAGTCGGCGCGTGACCTCAACCCCCTTTCTGTGAGCCGTCTGGGAATGGCCCTTGAGGTCACTGAAGCACTAGTTGCACGTACAATCGATGATAATGATGCATCTGGGGCTGTGAGTGCCGCTCTGACGATTGCTCAGTCTTCACGTTCTGTCGTTTCTCTAGGCCTACCGCTTCTTTCTTGACGCTGTGTGCGGCCATGGTCCACGCATAACATCATCTAATAGTGGCATCGCTCCTGCTCCAATGTGGAGCTATTCGTCGATAAGACCAACCGGCTTCTTTGAGCCCAACTTCACGACCTCTCTCAAATTCTGACATGTGCGCATATAGTTCGCGCACCTGTATGCGAAGCATAGTTACTGTCAACCAGAGTACACGGAATGAAATTCGTGAAACATTTATGACCCGGAATCGTAATTTCTCCTCTTAAATATCCTGAAAGTTGCACAGATCAGATGCGCTGTAGCGACAAGCGTTCATTCATTGGAAGCCAAAATGTAAAATTCTGCATTTTCCGTCGAAACCTGTATGCATATCAATTTGTGTCCAATTTGCTTTATATCTTCTCGGTGCGTCGTGTTGCGTCTTTTTTTTGTCTAAGAGTGTATATAAACGTAGGCACTGTAAAGGAAACAAATTAATAAAATAAAAAAGTAAAAAACAAAGTAATGAAATAAGAATAACTTAAAATTCTAAATTAAGAAAGAAATTCCGAAAAGTAGAAATTGCCTCTTTAGTCGGTAAAAGTTCAGAAAATATTGTGGCTAAGATATAGAGAGGTGCTTCAAAGTGGCCTGAAGTATCTTTTTCTGTTGGACATGACGAAAGAACTCAAGAAGAATATGATTAATATCTTTATCGTTTCTACCGCAGCTGCACAAAGCACTAGAAGCAAGTCCAAATCTCCATAAAAAGCTCTAGAATTTGCCATACAAGAAACAAAAATTGAATTAATTTAAAATCTCTTGAGTATTGATCAACTTTTATTCTGCGAAAAAAACCTTTTTGGTCCTCTTGCGCCTTTGCTAAGGCCAGATATTCTCTGTATATAAATATAGAATTTTTCCAAATATAGGTAGCATCATTTCCATAGAAGCTCTATCAGTGAAAAACAGTAACACGGAGATTTAAATCAATATGAAATTTCGTGATTGTCTTTGCAAAAGCATCAGTATTCTCATTTTCAAAACGTTTCTCAAACAGCTACAAGAATTTTGAATGCATTTCACAGGGAGGTTTAAGCATGGAAACTGAGTTCGAAAAAAGAGCACGCATCAAGAATTCTGTACTGTTTTGAAGCCTTTTTCTTGTTTATTTTCATAAAGAATAAAAGCATGTCCTACCTTATGATTCACCTAACTTCCGTTAATAAAACTAATTAACCAGTACTCTCCAAGCGTAGTATCGCAAGTGCCAACAACTGACATATGTTTCCTGTTAACATAAGAGCCAGCAAAAACGTTGAAAGCTGATACAACATGCATTTTATTTATTGACCTGGCCGTTACAATACGGAAAAAAAATTTAGAAAAAATTACAAAACTGCAGTCTGTTAGAGCATTAGGTTTACTTCGGAAAATTAAACATGAAAAATCAACAGTACCCTCTCCGACACTTGAACAGCGGACATCCCGATTGCTAACGAAAACACGCGGGAAGAAGGAGAAAATTGCTGATTGTCTTACGTAAATGTTTTCTGGGAAATTAAATGAATTAATTACTTGAATTATAAGTTATTTAAATTAATGGTTTGACTATTTAATTAATTGTTTTCAACTTGCAGAGTCATTAAGTTATTCTGAAGCAGGAGACAAGAAAAATGCGCAGTGCCGTCCCCGGAACTCGAACCTGAACCTCTCGAATACGCGTCTAGTGTGCTATCATTACACCACGGAGGCATGCCAGAAGGAAAGAGAAAATATCTTATATATTCTCCCGTTTAAAAAGCGACAGGGGATTACGGGACACAATCGCCAAATCATGGTGGCGACTAATTACTTTCCACCACCTTTTAGTTCAGGCGCCAGCTGTAGAGTCATTGGGCTATTTTGATGCAGGAGACATGAAAAAACGAGGGATACCCTCGACGGGACTCGAACCTGGACCTCTAGAATACGCGTCGTGTGTGCTTCCAATTACACCACGAAGGCATACGGAAATGAGGGAGAAAATACCTTATAAACTAATTTCAGCATGATGCGTTATAGTAAAATAAAAATAAATACCTTACATTATAAAGTTCACACCAAAAACTACAGAGTTTTTTTTTAGTAATAATTTCACCATAGATGAGATTGAAAATCTCTGAATCTGTTACTGATATAGCTAGGTTGGTTGAAATGTGCTTTAGAACCGTGATGGTTATATATTAATTGCTGAAAAGCACAGTACAGCTATGCGATTTCAGACAAACATCTTCCTGGAAGCCTCTGGAAAGAAAATTGACTCATATTTGCATCACACTTTGAGAAGACAAAAAAGTATCCTTGCAGCAGACTATTATACTACGGGTAATAAAATTCTATGCTATTAACTACACAGCCTCAATTTCTTAATTAGTTATTTACGACAAAGAACACGAAAGTTACTTGCTTAAGAAGCGTGATAATGGAAAACTGAATTTCCAGTAAAATACGAGCCATGCGTTATATTGAGAATATTATCAAAGTTTTTAAGTTATCAGCCTCTTCCAAAAGACAGAATCGAATTCGGAAAAAATTGCTAATATTTCGCAACTTTATTTTACTATTAAATTTACAAGTCAGGTGGAATGAAAAGAATAAAGTGTAAGTTAATTCAAGATTGTGTACATAGAAGAATTAAAAGTAAAAGAAAGACAAAGCGAAAAACGTAAAGGAAACACATAGTAATAAAATGTATAGATAATATGAAAATTCGAAAGATTAGTTGCTGCAACAGCCCCTCCGAATAATAAAAAGCAATTTATTACAATATTAGCACAGCATACGGCAAAATTATTACCGTGCTTCAGCATCGATTCACAATTTAGTATATATTAACCCCAATATTAAGCAAATAAAGGTTACACATACATAGGGAGTTGAAACACAATGAGTTATATAAAATTTATCAAATGGGAAAAAATAAATACATTGCCTTGAAATATAATATAACTTAAAATAAACGAGATAATTAAGAAACTATATCTTATTTTCTTTTTATTTTATGAAAGTCCATTCAAACAAAGATAATAAGAAGTTTGCAGTAATTTTTGAATGGGCAATCACTATTATTTAAAAACATTTATCAATCAACAGCTACAACAAAACATATCACCCACCTACTCCTAAAATTATTTATTAATAGCTTGAAAATTACCAGTTTAAAAAGTTTCATATGATAAAAGTTTTCTCCTTCTGAAAGATTAAACTTAAGGTTGGTTGACATTTTAATTATGCCAAAACACCTGACGGCTGCCTTTCTACAGGAAAAAACATCTTGTCGGGAAATTTTTGATGAAAATTATCTAAATTTTAAATTTTATTTGGATAACAAGCTCTTTAAATTGTAATGAAAATCATTAATAAAAACTCAAATTTTATTTTCGCCATTTTAACAATTGTACGAATTGCACATGTAAACATTTAATCAAAAATTGAATCTTTGCGATATCAATTCAAACAAAGATAATAAAAAGTTAGAGAAAATAATTTGCAGTAATTTTTGAATGGGCAATCACTATTATTTAAAAACATTTATCAATCAACAGCTATAACAAAACATATCATCCACCTACTCCTAAAATTATTTATTAATAGCTTGAAAATTACCAGTTTAAAAACGTTTCATATGATAAAAGGTTTCGCCTTCTGAAAGATTAAACGTAAGGTTCGTTGACATTTTAATTATGCCAAAACACCTGACGGCTGCCTTTTTCTACAGGAAAAAACATCTTGTCGGGAAAATTTTTGATGGAAATTGTCTACTGCCTTCCGTTTACCTGTTAGGAAAACCCCTGAAACCTCATGCAGAGCCCTCTCAGGGGGCGAAAATCAAATGTAAGGCTACAGTGCAAATGTTTCTGTATAACAGTTCATTCAGTCATTGATAAACTTAAATTAGTCTTTTAAGATTAAAAAGTAAAAAGACAAGAGATTCATATGAATATTTCGTAAAAACTGTTAACTACAAAATGAAGTTTGAAAGGTTCTTCTTGATGGGTTTCTGTTCAATTATCTAAATTTTAAATTTTATTTGGATAACAAGCTCTTTAAATTGTAATGAAAATCATTAATAAAATCTCAAATTTTACTTTCGCCATTTTAATAATTGTACGAATTGCACATGTAAACATTTAATCAAAAATTATATCTTTGCGATATCCAGTTAACTCTACATATCTAGAATCAATTTTTGACTGCTAGAAACATCTGATTCCGTATGCAGCAAACTCTTTTCTGTCCCCTTTCTCCTCGTATACGCTGCCCAAATACTGCATGCTATGCTTATACGTAAACGCGTCATTTTTATGAATCTGTATTTTGCGTTGCCAGCAGAATGCGCATCCTTCGCTTCAGATTAAAATATAAGGAAAAGATATACAGAACATTACTTTTTCAATGGTCGGTACTAAGAAAATAATTTCATTTCAGCCGATTGTTGTGTGTTACCAACTTTTTTCAGTTGCACAGCAAAAACAACTTGCAGTTTTCTTGGTTGCATAGCAAATGAACAACGTTCTATAGCAATAATTTTTCATAAACACTTTCGCAATAACAAAATAAATTGTTTGCACATTAGAAATTTATAATCCATAGAAATTAAATCTACTTTGATTTAGCTATATAATAAATTTATCATTATTTTCTTCCTGCTTTCCGCATGCCTTTGTGGTGTAATTGGAAGCATACTCGACGCGTATTCGAGAGGTCCCCCTCGCACATTTTTCACGTCTCCTGCTTCAAAATAACCTAACGTCTCTACCAGTTTTTATTTTTAATTATATTATACATTCGCTTTTTATTTATTTATATTACCGTGTTTCTCATGTATTTTCCTCCTACCTATTTAGCTATAGGTTCTAAAAATTTTGAAAATATTTGAGTAATGTTTCCCTTCCTCTGCTGTACATAGTTTTTTCCTCTGAGGGCTAGTTTATTGCTAAATTATTTTCCCTTGATTATTTCTTTTTTCAGTATTTTCAACTATGTTCGCAGTTTTGTAATAGCATTTCATTCATTTTCTTTTCCCTTACATTTATTATTTGAAACGTACGCTGTGCAGATTCTTCGTTAAGCTACCCAGATTTGGCAGGTGTTCTCACATTTAAGAAAATTTCCAAGCATGTGATTTCACATAATTCTATTATTTATGTTGCAAATCATTGCAGCTATACTGCTGATGTTTTCGATCTCTTGAAATCACGGTCCTTTTGTACACTCCTTTTCTCCTTCGTTCCTCTGATGTCCCTCTTCAGAACTGTGCTATGGGCACGTTATGTGAACTGATGTTCATATAACGTGCCCCTGCGGCTTTACTAGGTAACAGAGCTCAAACGTGTTGCCCTCCCAGCTCAATTACCATCAGATATCGGCCCAATATCTGTCAGATATTGAAATATCAATATTACTGTATATTCTTATTGAAATATAGGCCTCTTTTAAAGACATAATGTTGGGATATTTACCAGTAGTTTATCCAGGACTACTTTTCATTTGTTATGTTCTTAATGTAACCGCCTATGTGGAAATTAAATTACTCAATAAGGAGGAAATGTGGAAAAAGGGAATAAAGGAGGAAATGTGGCATTATTGAGGCCCTCATGGTATATTCCGTGCCCATCGAACTTTCTTATTCCTATAATATGCTCTCCTATTAAAAAAAGGTTGATGACCACTGTACTAGGCATATTAAGAGGAATATATGACTTCATGAAGGAAATTTAAAAATAAATGTCCTGTATTTATGACGAAGATCTTGGAGAACCCCTGGTCGAGGTTTGTAGTATTTTTAAAATAAATGCTGCTTTAGATGGTATAGTATCTTAAATAATTTTGGCAGTAAACTACATTCTTTGGAATAATTTTATTTAATTCTGACGATTCGATAACATTACTTACTTTCATACCCAATTTTTGCAGCTCAATATCACCAATAACAGCATCATTACGTCTCTTAATATACTAGCTCTGTAATTTCGCAACTGTAGCATTTTATGGCTTAACTAAATTTAAAATCAAATACGCTTATGAACTACATTATCATTCACAAAGTAGAAGTAACTGCCAGAGATGCTGTGAAAGAATACTTTATGCATTCATGAATAAAATCCGGCTTGCAGTTTTCTTGGCAGTAGTTCCTATGCCGAGATGTCCGTAACGGATTTTAGATGCAGATATTTAATAAAGTTGCATAAATATGCTCCTTAATATTGAGATAAGGGCCATAAGAAGTTTCTTATAATAAGCAAAATGTACTCTAAATTTTTCCAAAAATAATATTTTAGTTGACAATATTCATATTTATGAAACAGAAGAAGTAGATGGTACTATAAATATGTGATTGGAAAGAAACTAATTGGAATAAGTGACCGACTGCAAATTCAGGAAAAATAAAGACACTACAGTTTCTAAAATTGAAAAAAAAATCCATAGACATGAACTGTTGTCTTAATAAATGATCATCATTTAATTTCATGATAAAATGGTTTTAAAATTATTCTGTTTAATGGGGATGACACTTATCATTGAGCCTCGTTAAAGTTTCTAAAGTTATTCGCTGATGGTATTATTTTATAAAACAAACTCTTTATTCTACTAATGCTATGTCAGTTTAATCAAATGGTAGATTAATTAACAACAAATATAAGGTAAAAAGAAAACATATCTTTATCTTCTTTCATAAGTAAACACCATATATATATATATATATATAAATTCTTCCGATGCTTACGTTTGCAAATTTGTTTTAAGTATACGTCTAGACTGAGCATTAAAAAAATTATTAAAGCACATCTATATCAGAATGTTTAAAGATCATCTTGTATTTGAATGTAAGGTAAAAGTGATAAACTATTGTTTATTATTAAACACAAAAGTGTATTAAAACAGTTGTTACCAAAATATAAGAATACAATATTTAAATTTGAGAATAACTAGAGAGAATGACTTGAAAAAAATTCCTGAGAGAGCTTCATAGAATTCTCTGTTTCAAATGGGCTTGCAGGGGTTTACAGTACAAATAACGAGAGAGTAACAAAAATGAAATTCATCTGTATCTCTCAAAAATTAACAATTTAGGAGCGAACTTTAATACATTTTAAAATTTTCTTTCTTAGCTCTGAATAAAAGAATAATGAAATTTTACATTACCGTATGAGGTTGCGTTTATTTAAAGTATACGTATCATTCGACAAATTGGATTGATGATTATGAAAATACATACGCGCTTTTAATAAATGTATGAAGTTCATCAGTTAGCACAAAACTATTAATTAGTAATTTACTTTAGGAAAATAATGTGTTGTAATTTAATCTCTTAAGTACCTAAAACTATTTAATTTACTTTATGCTCTGGGAAAATTCCAAACAATAATTTATTCTGATATGTTTTTAAATAAGCCTTAGCAGCTGTCTGATGTACGATTTCAAATCCAACTAGCACTGACTAGTTCAGTACTCATCATAATATCACGTTCAGGGAATATATCGAAAATGAATATTATGCAAATTACTTGTTTACATGCGTCTAGAACTTCGACCTTGAAGATCAGCCTTGCTAAGGCGACCTTCGGCGGAGATCGTAGTATGCCTTCTAACTATAATAACCTCCTTCATTACCATTTGGCATGATGATGCAGCATCATCACCGAGCTAGCTCTATTGGTATCTATTGTTTCATCTTTCTGGTATATTACGACGCAATCGCGGCACGGTACTGCCCGATATCTAACCGAGGAGCCAGACTGCAAGTGGTTCGAGTGACGTGCTAGAAATTGATAGAAATAGCCGGAGAGGTTTGTTATTATAAAGCGCAGATCTTACTGTCATAGAGTGGTATCTGTTTCGGTTGTTGAACAGTGCCATCCACAGACAGGTATTTATCAACAAAGTCGAACTGAATGAGTGATTGGCAGATTTCTTTCATTTCTAAGCAAACTCAAGAATGGAATCTGTTTGAGCTTGGGAGAAGGCAACATTGTACATGATGCTTGGTTTTAACTATGGTCAGCTTTTGTTTTGTACAAAATCAAAATATATGTTATGCTTTTAAGTCAGCTAGAAATCTCCTGAAAGTTCAGTACATATCAGGATCAAATTCGAAGGCGTCTGTATGTATATTAGATTGTATTAATAGTACCATAAATGCAAGTAAGTGCACTCATTCGCATAATTAAATATATTTAATTATGTGGATGGGTGAAGAAAGATATTTCTCACTTGACTGTCACTTATGATATAATTAACGCGACCTTGTGAAACGTAAACGTAAACAATGCATAAGTTTGCTCAGAAATTTTCTACTTGCAATAAAACCGCCGGTATAATTAGTCGCTGCTGAAATTTAACGCAAAATATGCTTGACACTGAAGCATGTAATATAGTCATATAGTCATGTAATATAATCGCTAGAGAACCATTAGCGAAACAATTTTGTAATGAAATCACGCAAAAATGCTGAGATGGATTTCTTATAAGAAACAAGAAATGCTGGCCAGAAATGAGTGAGAAAATGTTAATAATTAATAATGTCAGCGTGTCTTTCCAAAGAAATTTTAGTTAAATGTGGGTGGGGGACCCTTAATGGTCATGCGGTGAAGTGCTGTAATAACATTCAAGTTTCATTTCTTTCGAGTTATGATTCAGAATTTATTTAGATTATTCGTTGTGATAAAGGACAGCATAGAGATCAGAAGCAGAGCAACCAAACGCTGACGTGACTTTGATGTTAAATAAGAAACACTTCATTAGCAGCCATCGAGGAAAATTTAAAAGATACTAAAAGTACTATTGAAGTTCTGGAAAGGGAATTTTAGTATTTAATAGACAGAATATAGTAGTAAAATAACAAATTCATTCAGGCTGGAAGTTTGACGCTACTGATGATGATACAGTAGATACGACAAAACATACATAGACATGTCTTAAAATTATGTATAGCTTAAATTCATTACACTCCAAGCTTGTTGAAACACATCAGATTAATAAAATGTAAAGACAATGTTTAATGCTAGGCAAGCTTACGATTATTTTACATTATCATGCCTTAAATTATAAGCATTCGTTGAACCCTGAGGGCTGAACTTTGGATGAAAATTAAAAGAGTCTGCTTGTCAGGTCTAGGTAGCAACCATATCAGCGAAATCCAAGAGTATTCAGAGAGCTGCTTCATTTCAACTATGTGTTTCAACATAGCAACTAATTTGAAAAAAAAAAACTAAAGTATATAAAACCTGTTATTGTTTTTGGACGAAGTTCAGCTACACTGTAGAAAGCGGTAAAATTATATTTGACAGAACAGACATATGAGACAGAACAGACATTCATCTAGCAGAATTACTAAAAAGCCATTGAAAATGCTTTAGTTACATTACAATGTTAACTAGAACTTTTTAACTGCTATAGAAGAACATCCCGATGACAATCATCAAGAAACTATCAGGGGTGATCAATCATGTGAATAAAACAACTTATGCAAAGTGCACTATTTCGCAGTCACCTCAACTTTTAGAATACTGTACATAAAGTGGCTTTGCATGTGCAATATTTTTAGTTATAAATTGGCCAAAAACAATGTACCTATGAATTAACAATCGCGTCGTTGGATAAAGCGCATGCCTATCATACGGCTGTAATAATTATTTTAGTAGTGTGATGCAGAACATGGGCGCATTCAACTGTTAGCAAGTAATATTGTGGAATAATAAATATATCCTAGAATTGGCCAAATGACTTGTAATCCTCATATTATGGTATAACACAACAGAAGATACTGTTGTAATGCACACTTATAAGATATTTCTCCCGCCTTCTTAGCATGCCTTCATGGTAAAATGGGCAATGCTCTCGCCGGGACTCGAATCACGGACATCTCGAATACGCGCCGAGTGTTCTTGACCATTACACCACCAAGGCATGCTAAGAAGGCGGGAGAAATACCTTATACATTGACAATTGCTTTGTACGAGAGGTTTTACCCTATGGAAGCACTAAAAATGTTTAGCAGCAATTGCCCGAAAATACAAGCCAATGAAATATAAAGTGCTAGCAAACTGTCATGCTTCTTGAAATAGATAATACAATGGAACACAAAATGGCACAAATACACTAGCATATTATTAGTATTACTTACGCGTTCCGCCCTAAGGCACTACACCGAAGGGAGGGATGCCTTCGTGAAGGACTTTTTAAGACAACTAGCTCGTATTAACACGTTCCAGATGGAGAAAACAACGGAAACGCTCATACAGCCATTCTGTTCGCGGGATTCGAATCTTGGACCGAACTACCAGTGTTTAGGGACTTTGCTCCTCGGCCGCTAGTAGGTCAATGTACTAGCACATGTACATCAAATTCTAGAAAATGCGCAAAATGGTACTTGCTGATAACAGAATGCTTCAAACCTCACAAATATACATTATGCTTGGTAACCTGTGGCTGCAAATATCGCAGGCTCCCACTCACTTTATATACGATGTTCTGAAGGTTGCGGCAAATGCAAATTCCACAATATGTCCCTGTTATTTTTTTCCATGTTTGATAACTGTTAAGCGTTTCGTGGCAATTGTCTTCTGCAAGTCTGAAAACCTTACTTGTGAGTTGTGTAATATCGTTAACATTTGTAAAATTATTATAAGCTAGTTTTTATATGACAAGCGAATTTTTGCTAAGTGAAAAATAATATTTTATTATACAGGTCGTCCGGATAAAACTTTGAAAAACTCATAACTGGCGGCAAATATTTATTACAGAAATTTATAAATTATAGCTTTGAGAAAGAAAACTAATGCGATTTTTTTTAGTATGGTTATTTAAAAAAATTAGTCTCGCTGCCTCTGGTGGCTTGGAAGATGTCCAAACCGATACAGATTTCGTTCCAAGTAACCCATACTTTGTTCACTGTAACGACAACCATGCAGCCACAGTAACGTTATTACTGCTTAAGGACTGAAGATCTTTCATCTTGATCTAGTGAACATGATAATTAGCATAAGCCTTTAAATTAAAATTCCAATATGATTAAATTTAAACATTGATGAGGCTTCTCAAGACCATATTGTAAGCGGTGGATCTTTCCAGGGATCTTATTTCTTACAGATTTAATTTCATTTCTTTCTTCAAGTTTATTATACCAAGAAAGGATATTTTTATGAGTTGGAGTCTTCTACTCGTGTTATTTTGTTCTAACCAATAAAAGGAGAAGTTAGCAGCACTCATTTAACGATATCCGGTGGTGTCAGTGTTGTTGACGAGCTTTTCTGCGATCACTAGCTGACACATATATGTAAAAAGTGTGGACGAATATCTAAGGTGTGAAAATAGTATAAACCAGAATTGCACATATTAAACATTTTGCTATCATGATTATTACTTTGAAACATTTCATAAGATCTTACTTTTGTATAAAAGTATTAGTAGTTTTTTGACAGTACTGGGATCTTTTTACAATGCAGAAAAGCCTCATTCGATTCCAGTCATTAATTCCATAGAATACTGTATCCAGTTTAGTGTTACTATTTTCTACTCTAATTAAATACTCAGCAAACAAATATAAAAGGGAAAATTAGGTATGATCACTTGCTGCTAAAATAGAAGAATAGAAAAAAGGAACTGTGAAGAAAGATAATGTCTTGGTAATTTTTTCAAGTTTTCCATGAAATATTCCTATTTTTAATACATCAACCATGCATAAGTATTAATGAATTTCATACATCTCGAGAGTATTTTGAACGCCTTTTAGATGAAGCTAGGAAGTTGGAATACGTATAAGAATTTTTGAATCCGTTTTGCTACTCAGGTAAAAAGAAAGGTAGATAAATAAAAAAGATTTAGACTTCTTATCAAAAACTTTACTAAAAATATTACTAATTCTTAAAAGATTCTCTCAAAAATTATGTTTTAGCACTCTCTGTAGATTTTCATAATGAAGAATATATCTTAGCGGCTCTCATCTTTTACCTGTGCTTGTTTCTTTTATTTATGAAAGTTATATCTGAAGAAAGTTTTTCCAGGGATTTTAGCAATTTATTTTTCATTTGAATTTATTCGTATTGTGCCCTTTTATTTCTTTTTTATTTTATGATTTTACTTAAACTATTTTTCATTTCAGTAACACTAAAGAGTTTTAGTTTTTATTCTGAACTTAAGCTTTCTTCAATGATTTCTTAAATTGTTAATTTAATTTTCCTAACTTCGGGTTTTTCCTTTTTCGCTACGTTTTCCGAAATTGAAAAATATCATACCGTTGACTTGAATTTACGTCATAAAAGCTTTAACTATGGATTGAGAATCTCAGAACCTGTTTTCAATTTTTGAAAATGTTTTAAATTCACTGATCACTAGTAAACCTTTCCGCACAAGCTTGCAGCACTAGAAGCGTAGCACTTGAATTTTCCCTTGAGAAATAATTTCTGGGGTAAATATGTTAAAATCAGGTACTACACTGAACGATTCACTGTTGATGGTTAACTTTCAGATTCTTTTCAATAATCCGTGGATTCATTATCAGATGCTCATGTTGAAGATTTCATTTATTTTTGAGATGCATTTTTTGTTTGTTTTCAAAGTTTATAATTTAGAAATAATTAGTTATTGATTTTATTATAATAAGATGGAAACAGAAAGCCAGTTGGAAATTTTACTCTAAATTTGGTTAGTGTTGTAGTCATTTGCACAGTGTCTACTTCTTCTTCACTATGCTGGAAAATATAAAATCAATTTTTCAGAATGATCAAACACTATTTTCCACTAAATTAATTTTGCTGTTGTAGAGAGAATCGAATGTAACTCCTTGATTTTTATGACTTAATGTAGTTTAGTTTTAGAATGAGAGCAGACATTCTATGGTCATCTTAATACATATTTGATGGTTCAGGCAGGTTAAAGAGAAGTCGCTAACAGAAAGCTATTATAATTTAATACCGAAGCTTATTTATTGCTTCAGAAATACCGATCGCTTTCCAGATGCGGTTTGCACGACAGTATTCACCGTTCTTTCTTGTCAAATTAGCTCAGAACTTTAATAATCTTTTTTAATTAACATCTGATAGCTGTTAACTTCAATAAGAATACTTTTATTTCTGCTATTTTGATCTTCACTGCAACTTCTTTTTTTTCGCATTCCTCATCAGAATGCAACTAGATTTGATTGAATTTAAGATGAGTGTTTTGAATAGTAATGAGACAGAGCATCTCATACTCGAGTCTGCTGTTAAATTTTCGCCAGCTCTACTTAAAAGTGATATTCCGGCTTGAGTATTCGCACTAGCCGATTCCTTAAACTTACGCGGTGGTAAAATAATTAGCCAGCTTATCCTAGTGAATATGTAGTTTTAGAATACATTAGCCGCCCAACGGGGATAGTTGTTAGTGATACTGACTACCGTATCAATGGCCTCGAAACCTAGAGAAGGCATGGATGTTTGTAAATGTATAGTGTCTCTGCTGCATGGAGGCACTCTAGATATGCAGTGAACCGAAAGTCCTCTCGAGAATTTGTTAGAGGAAGAGGCTGGGAGACATTTGTACCCGCCTACCCCGGGTGCTCTCTCAAAATTGGAGGCGGAACTGAGCTAAATTACAGCCAACTAAATTCCCGAAGATCGCGGCTAAAGTCGGGCTGTCATCTATATGCTGCTCAAGGTGACAGGCGCACGACTCCTCGCCACAATGAATGTCAAAGGCTTCTGCTGACCTTTGTCAGACAAGCGAGACTGGTAATAACAACTGATTACGTTATCAACAGAATATCGTTTTAAAATAAGAAGGTTATTTTAAACCTTCGTTAATACTTTGTGAGTTTTGAGACATAGTGATAGCTCGTTATACTTATTGCAGGACTTAGTTTCCTGATGTAAGAACTAGTTTTCCAGACATAAAGACAACCCTAGGAAGGTGAGCCAGCTGAGTAACCCAAGAATATCAAAATCCTGTTAAAAGAGAGAAATTAAAATCTGCTGAAAAAACAAAACGGAATGTGCACTTTAAAATAAATATTTAAAAGTGCGGAATTCGGTTTCACATACATTATTTTTCTATTTAATCTGTTTATTATTAACTAACATCTTAAAAAAAGGAAGAAAGACTCGTAAGGAGATAATTTATTTAAAGTCACTTTCAAATTCACAAAGCTAATTAAATTCGCTTGTGTAAGTCTGTATTCATAATTATAACCCGAAGAAAATTATTAATATAAAATTTTAAAAAAATCATCTTCACTATGGCTGTTTTCGTTTAAAGGCTGTCTTTAACGTAATGATTTTATTAGCTCCCGTTTTTGTTGATAAGTTTCATCCGACAATAAATTCAAATTATCAGTGTTTCTTGTGTCAGACGATTCTAAATATTACACAGACGATTGTACGTAGCTGAAATTTCGAATAAGTTCCTTTACTAAATAAATAAACAAAAAAAAAACGTTTTTTACTATTTTAACCTTTTTTAAACTATGAATATACCAATAATTTTACATTCAGAACAGCAAATGTATTGTGATTAAAAAGTAGAAAAATTAAAAGCCTTAAACTTACGTAGTTTGCCTTTGGGGAAGAGATTGAGGTTTGGCACAAATGAAAAGTTCGCCAAGAGCAATTAATTTTGGAGCGAAGCTGAAAATTAGAGACAAACGTTAAATGCAAATAGCGGTAAAACCGGTCGCATATATTGGACATGATTTAAGGCAGAGTATTTTTTATTGCAGTTTTTGATTGACCAACTGTAGAGCCTAAAATACAAAAACCTTCTTCCTTCTTCGTATCCACCAGCGGTCGAACGGTAAAGTCGTTGAACACTGGTAGTTCGGTGCAGCGCTCTTGAGAGCGGGCTGTTTGCACGGACGTTTTCGTAGTATTCCCAATGTGTAATGTGTATGCGAGCCGGTTTCCCTTAGAAAGCCCTTTACGAAGACATCCCTTCCCTTAGGAGAGATAGCCCTCGAGTGCTTTGCCATAATTAAATAAACCAAACAAACTGTTCTTCCTCATCTCTGACGAGCACATATGCTTGTTGGACAGGCAATAATATCGATTTTCAATGCCGCCGTTGTAGAATATCTTGAAAATTCGATTATTCACAGATACATAAATTAAAAGTAATGTACGAGAGAAAGGTATATCTCATTTCGGAAACAAAATCTTAGGAATTAGAGAAAAAATTCACATTTATCGAATGTAATCTCAGATACGCCCTTTACTACCTAGTATCATGCACTATAGTTACGAGAATGCCAGAGAGCTATTTTCAGCTCAGTTGCATCAAACTGGGTTTTAAAAGCAGTTTCGTTCGTTAACATTGTTATTAAATCGAACTCCAGCATATTTAGTAATTGATCAACGTCTTCTTCAAGTGAGTGACAAGTTTTCTTTGTAAACTCACGCCGACCAAAATATTAGAATTAAATTTTGAAAAAAAAGAGTATTTTTCCAAGGAAATCGAAATGGTTATGTAAAGATTTGGAAAAATATTTGAGTGGAAAATGTGAAATGTAGAACTAATGCACATAAAGCGCTTATGAAGCATTTCACTTTATTTCTAGTATAATGAATGATCAATATGTAATTAATAAATAAGCATGCGTATAATCATATATTCTGCTTGAACATATTTATAACCCTGTAAAATATTGAAAGTAAAATGCACGTTTTAATCAAATATATAAGTTGCATTTTCCACTTAATGCATATTATATGGATTCCTTCTTGATATTTTATTTTTATGACTTATAAGCATTCTTTATTTAACTGGCATTTAATTTTATACGCATTAAGAAAACTACGACTGTGGGAAAATGAAGGACAAAATTTTTCTTGCCTCTTTAAGTGCTTTCGGAATTATAATGCTGAGAATATTTGATATAAAGTTTCCTTAATAGACACTAACTCTATACGCTATTATTTATTTCTTAAACGAAATAAAAATGCTATTAAAATTGTAAAAGGCTAAAAATAAATGTAAAAGCAAGCATTTTGTCATGAGTGGAAACTGCAAACAATTGTTTATATTTATGAAAGCAAGTTTTACGAATAATTATGCTGGAATTTTTAAGAACGATATACCAGATTTTAAGAAGCATGACCTTAATTTGGTTAGTGCTCTTAATATGTTTATAATTTTCTTACTTCACACTTAAATATATTCAGTCTGAAGAAGAATCCTCGTATAAACTAAATTTAACATTGAGATTTTAAGTTGCTTATCATTAATTTAAAATCACCTCTATATGCTTGCTTAGCAATTTTCTGTCAACATGAATTTTAATTCATAGCTAGGTAATTTTAAGATATACATGTTTCAGTTAATAGAGCAATGTGATTTAAAGAGATTATTTAAATTCGTCCCATTTTCTATTTCATTCGATTGCAATATATGTAGCACTGTCTCTTGTTACAACGCTAAACATTTTAAATCGGGAATGCATCTTAATATGGGTATTGATAAGTAGAACATTAAAAAATTAGCATTCACAGCTACAGTTTACATAACTGATTGTTTCCAATCTACTAAAGCTGTGATGCTTCCTGCTATATGAGTGCTTTTTTACAAATCACAATTTTGTTTGTTTACCACTGTAAATTGTCTTTGAGACATTTATTTAAATTTACTCATTTAGTACTATGGTAGTGGTTAGATATCTTCTGTGCTGCATATTCATTTTTTGCGTTTATGAAAACATCTATATGATGGCAGCAATGTTTGAACCCCCACAAGGATCACTAACGATAATAGAAACGCCTTCAGGGGAAATAACTAACAGAATATATTCAGCATTTCCCAGAAACGCCTAGAAGCTCAATTTCCATGTGAAAGATTAGGCAAATTGGAGTTTAATTTAACGTCAAGGGTTCAACTTGTATAACAGTGAGAAAACAATTTCGTGGGAGGAAAATTCTTGGTTTGAAATAAAATTACTCAGCTTAATAGTTACAAATGGTAAAAAGTAAAAAATAAAAACCTATAAAATTTATAAAATAATTAAAATATAAACTTATACAGACTTATAAAAGCTTTGTTTTGAAATGCATACAGCTATTAATACATGGTATTAATCATTTCTCTACTGGTAGCCTACTAATTGGATTTTATTTGCCAAGAGTTAACATCAGAAGCCAATTTAGTGGCTTTTTTCTGCTGTTTTTAATCTGAGCTGTTTTGTTCATCATTATTAATACGAAAAAAAAGCACTTAAACATAATAATTGCACTTACTGTGCACGTGAAATGTTCATCGAGATTAGAATTAGGCAATTCTACCCATCGTGACTAATTTATGAGTTGCTCAGCTTTTAAAAATTAGACATTAAAATAGTAACATTAATTGAAGTTTAAAACACAATTAAAAGCGACTTTTATTTGGTAAACGAAACTTAGCCATTTGGTTAGATTACTTAGCCATGGCAAATGAGGACAAGATCTATCTGCCTATGGTAAGGGATGCTTTCGTAAAAGACCTTCAAATGCAAACTGACTCGTATTCTCGTAATACGTGGGAAAATACTATGAAAAACATCCTTGAAGTCAATCCATTCACCTGGGCTCAAACTGCGTTGAATTATCAGTAGTCAGTGGTTTTAAGCATTCGGATATTTGTGGGACAAACTTGGTCGGTATTACCCAGAATCAGCCTTCCAGTTAAATGATGCGTAAAGTGATAAAAGCAATTTGATGTATTAAAAACGATATTTTTCCTTAAAAATAATATAGCAAATTTTAGAGCGAAATTTATGCAACATGTTGTAAATATTAGCTAAATCATTGAACAAAGAGGAGTAGAAATAAATTTTGTGAGGATGTGATCCCTTATTAATGTGATTGGACTAAGCCTCCAATGCCTATTTTCTGCTATCGACTTAAAGGATTAAAAAAAGGAACAGATAAACATCAGTATTGTGAAGCGAGTTCAACATACGTGTAATGCACTGCTGGCCACTCAAATTGCAACACCAAGAAAGACAAGAGATATCACAACAAAATTTATTTAGTAAATAACATGTTGACCAAGTATCAAATGATTAAATTTATAGACGTCTGCGAAGTGTGGTTCCTTCCAGAATCAGTAGCCAGAGTAGCAGCCACTGTTGGAGATCACCGCTGCCACACGCCTCGGCATTGATTCAAAGAGACTTTGGATGTGTTCTTGGGGTACAGCAGACCAAGCAGCTTCCACACGTTGGCAAGGTTGATCTGGTGTGACAGCTTGGATGTAATCTGAGTCAATCGTTCAGCAACCATGGATCACATGTTTTCTATCTGCGAAAGATTCGGAGAGCGAGCCTGCCAGGGAAGCAATTTAATCTGGCAATTGACAAACAACCATTGGACAATGCGTGCTACCTGTGGTTGCGCATTATCCTGTTGAAATATGGCTGTGGTCAAGCCTTGAAGGAAAGGAAGGACAACTGGCTCCAACACCTCGGAGACGTAGCGCTGGCTGTTTAAAGTACCGGCAATGCGTACTAGAGGAGTGCGAGAGTGATATCCAATTAGAGTGCGAGAGGGATAACGCAGCTGTTCAGTATCCTCTCTTCACGGTGTCTCCAGACTCGAATCCGACCATCGTGGTGTTGCAGACAGAAGCGTGACTCGTCAGTAAAGACAATTTCATTCCATTCTACCGTCCACATCCTTCTTTCATCACACCGTTGGCGGCGGAGACGTCTGTGGTTCTGCGTCAAGCTTAGACGAAGCAATGGACATCTTGCGGACAGACCACTCTGCTGTAAACGGCGTCGAATGGTACGCGCAGACACTGGATGATGCGTTACAGACTGAATGTGCTGTGCTATGGTTCGTGGTTCGTGATGTGACTGAGCGATCCATCACTGCCATGCTCACAATGTACCTGTCATTACGTGAAGTGGTGCACTGAGGTGGATGCGATCGAACACGTCGGTCCGTCGTATCTTCCTGCATCCAACGGTCACATATCCGCATTACAGTTGTTTGCTTTCGTCCAACACGACTACCGGTTTCCCTGAAAGATAATCCACACTCTCGGTAGGCCACTATCCTTCCTCTGTCGAACTCGGATATTTGATCAAACGATGATCGATGTTTACTACGAGGCACAATTGATCGTCTTTTGAAAAAACCACAAGAAAAGCACAATTGCTGAACTCGAAATCGTCGAAAATTCCAAGCCTTAAGTAGCGCTTGGAAGTGGCGCCACAAGCGCGCGTGATGTGCGTCTGCGTTGAAATTCTAATCATTTGCGTATCTCACCTCTGCTAATGCATGTTGTAAATTTCATGTTATTTGAATGCTTCCTTCAGGGTGTTGTAGTTACGGTGGCCAGCAGTGTATGAATGCGCGACAGTTTCCCTTAGAAAGATTTCAAGGCAAATAATCTTTGTATTTTCCTCAATCAGATCATTCTCATCTTTGCGCTGAAGTCTTATTTGAGTAACAAATTCTAGAAAGTTACTTCAATTTGGAAATGAAAGAGTGCATTTATGTGCTCAGTTGCATACAAAAAAGGTTGCCATGTTGTTCCGCAACTGTAAATTTTTACGGATGGGAAAACTTTTGACCCTCATATTTTGCTTCTTTTTTCTCGAAAAGGAAAACTAATTTGTATACAGTATAATGTTATAAAATCCTGCTTTATGTATTATAAATGTCACAGAATCTTTTCTGGGTTTAGGAATTCGAATGCATGTTAAAATGTAAATTTCAGTATTGAAATTTAATTTCTAATTAAATATTACTTTAAAGCCCTGAAGTCTTAAAATACATTTTAGAATTATCATGTATGGTTAAATAAGTATTTAAATACATATTTCGTTATTTTATTATTTCTTTCTCAAGAAGACTAAGTACACAGAAACCTGTTGCTTAGATTCTGAGTTACTTTGATCTCTATCTGTTTACTGGGACTCGAACCTACCATCTCATTTAGTATTTAACGATTAAATATCTTAGTTTCACGAGAAATCTATGACCCAACGAGTGTGGAAAGTGTTGGAAAAATGTGCAAGAATGACTCAAATGTAGTTTTTCTCTAACTCTGCTTTGACAGTTGAATGATCTGACATTGCATAACGATTTTGTATTTTTTCTCTTGCATAACGTAAATACGGAACATATTTTTAGAAATTCTCTTACAAAGGTATTTGTAGATAATTCTAATGCTTAATTAAATAATCCAATGCAATCTAATGCCAACTATTTTTACGAGACACTAACATTTTCGTTTCTTGCGTATGCCTTTTTGTACTTGGATTATGAAGAGGAACACAGAGATATCAGCCACGGGTAAGTACGCTTTCGTGGGGTACAGTTTTAACTTAACTCTTAGTCCTTATTACATGAAATTAAGAAAATTTCCATGCAGCCATCCCGTTTGCCAGGATATGAACCCGCGACTCATTACCAGTGTTCAGCGACTTTACCGATCCGCAGTTCGTGGGCTGTCGCTTATAATCGAAAACTGTTTCAGAAAATTTTAAACTTCACCTACTTATAGATATGTCTGTTAAAAGTTTCGAGGAATTGCTTAAATGTAAATGAGCATTTATGCTGTTTTCTGAAAAAATTAAAGTTTTTTCAGAGAAACTACTGTACATATATTTTGATGATTCGAATTTTATAACATTTGTCATGAAAAATGTCACAAATTGAAAGATACCGAGAAATCAGTTTTAAGATTTATACCTACCAAAGTTTCTGTTGAATTTTAGACTAACGGTAGTAAAAGCTTTAAGAGATTACAAATCATACATAAGTTAGATTCTTATTATCTCTTTTAACCTGATATTTTCTTGTACACATTGAGTGATTGTAATTTATTGTACAAAATCATTAAAAATAACTGAGATATAACTATTTTGCCAAGGCAAAGCAAGCCAAAAGCTTACAAGAACTACTTTATATAGGTTATTATACTTTATATGGCTCTGAAAACGTAACCATGTATATAAGTAATGTATTTTTGGAAACACACGTATACTTACTAAGCGTAAATTCGTCGCAGATACCCGACAGATTAAGCATTGTTTTCCTATCCAAAACGCTTCATATTCAAGAAACAAACTGACTGCAAGGAGTTTTCACTAACTTTCCAGCATATAACGTAAATACGATCCAGTGTCCTTGACGAAGACATCCCTACTTTAGGTAAATAGATCTAGTGTGTTTTGCATTATTGAATTAAAAAATCAACCAGTCTTATCGCAATTTTCTGCTTTTGATGCTTCTTTGAGATAGGATATTATACGGCCCATTCAGTCTCTGATCCATTAAGTACTCGAAATATATGCAGCTCAGTGAGCTCAGGGATAAGGATAATTCGAAGTCCTGTGACTGAGGAGGTTGGAATCTCTTTTGGCAATCAGATATTTTTCAAGAGGAATTTCATATTAGGTTACTAACAGTTGGTTCGTCCATCCATCGTATCACGGACAAAACCACCTGCATTTGTCCACTGTGCAAGGGAGTTGAAGAAATATGGATTTAAGAAGGGAATGTGAATCGCGCTATGGGTACTGATGGATCCAGCTGGATGTCAGTAAACTCGGATCGAAGGATCCGAAGGATTGCAGCGGCGCGAGGCTTTTTAAAAGCACAACTGTCAACGTTATGTTGAATGTACACGAAGAATTGTATATTCCAGTGTCATCAAGAGCGGATCGAGGCGATTAATTAAAAGAGGCTTGCAGTTATGCAGCTATTTACGAAGCTATGATTGCAATGGTATCGGGATCGAACCTCTTGGACAAGTGAATGCTACAGAGCTTACAGAGATCAGTTTCATTTCTGTTTTACTAAGGATAGTTACCAAGTAAGAGTCTGAAGACGCTATGGAGACACATTCACTCCTGCTGCGAAAACTGAAGGCCACCCTGTTCAATAACGTCTCATCGTCATCATCATGGATGGCTTATTTACTCTGGCTCATATCAAGGACTTAATAACGCCACGACTATACGTGTGTGAAATACTGCAGCCATTTACATTATTCTACCTCCAATCGTTGCACAATGCTGCTAAGACAGCGAACAACTAAACACAGAAATCAAGCTGCAAAAAAGCCGTATCTAAATGCTTTCACAGCCACAATGATTTGCATATATAACACAGATCGAGGATTTATTAGACGTTATTTTCCGTCTTTTGCTTGATCTGCCTTGGCCTTAATCGGAAGATTAACTGTGGATGATGACAGAAATTGTATTGTTATTTTATTGTCTCTTAGGACAAAATCCGCATTCATATTTCATCTGTATTTCAAAGGGTTGCTTTTTCCATCTCCGGATTATGTGGCACTACTTCTTGCTGATCATCTTTGATGCCTCTATTGCAATGAACTTTCGGAATTAAAATCGCTTTATTTATACAGGGTGACTGATTGTAAATGGTCTATCAGGTCTTAAGATACTATATTACCATATTTAAAAATATTAGACACGGAATAGTGAATGACAGATGAAAATAAAATTAATTATTCAAGTTTATTCCTCAGTTTTAAAATTCGTGTAACTACTTCAACAAGGAACTCCTCCACCACTCAAGGGAATAGCGCAGTTCTCATGCCCTCCCGACCTTTAGACTTCATGGTTTGTGATATCTTTCTTTGGAGGAATGTTAAAGACTCTGTTTACACGCCCTTACTACTGAAAACATTATTTGAGCTCAAGAATCGCATTACTAAGGCATTTATGGCCATTAATAACCCAGGTGTGGATCGAACTCGAATACAGTATAAACGTGTGCTGTGTAACCTGAGTAAGCTAAAATGAAAATTTATGAAGATATGATGAAAACCTGGATGACACTTAGTTTTATGAATACGTGATGTATCAATTATTTGGAATGTTTTTAAATACAGCTTTTAAAACCGATGAATGGTTTATAATCACGATATAAATGTATTCTCTGCCTGTCTGAAAGTCTTCATTTCCTTCTCCTCACTATTTCACTATGCTGCATTTCCTCTATCAGGTGGTGTACTTAAAGCATTTCCTACGCAGATCTAATTATATATTTAATATCTATAGCACATTCTTGGTCCTTCAAAAGAACTCAACATGCGTATTTTTAGTCACACGAAATCCATCTTAAATACTCAGTTAGAAACTGAAAAGTTTTTTTTCTTGCTTCCATATGTAATGTTTTTCTAAAAGGTGTGTTGGAAAACAAGAATGTGAAATTTCAGCAAATTTCGAGTAATAGGTATGAATACAATGTTATATTGTTTATATGAATATACAAAAAAAAGCATAAGTTGAGTAAGTATTTGATTAGTCAACTTATGTTTTATTTCGTCTGTTCTAAAAACTGCAAAATGAGATGATGAAACATTGACACTTTTATGGCTTTTGTTTAATGTCTGCTTTAATAACAAAACTATTTTGAAGTTTCCTGATGAAATCACCGTATTCGATATTAGAAAACATATTAATGAGTAATAATTTCAAAAAAATTCTAATTATTTTATTATAAATCAAAGATTATACAAGCTGAAAACTATTCTTTTATATTTCAGTAAAATAACATTTATTTACATCGCTTTCAAAAGCAAATCATTTCATGGAATCGATACCTATGACGAGAACAAGTGTTCAGGGCGTTCGAAGGAAATGTACTGCTGAATTTTTTCACTTGAAGGACAACGTAAAAGAATGGATCTTCAGTTTTATACACGAATCATATGCCACCGATTTGTCCTTTGTCATCCTCACTAAGCATTATACAACCTTATGCTACGTGTGTACTTTGCTTTCTTTATAGTGGCCATAATCCTGGAGTTTACTGCCATTATTCAGAACAAGGCACTTTCGTATACCCTTTTAGTTGAGCAGTTTCTCCGTAGCCTTCCTATTTTTATGCCTTTTCTTTTGTGCAGGGCTGAAATTTGCAGGTGTAACTAAGAAAATTTAATGCATCTCTAAGATTCTAGACCATCTCAAAGTCCTAAGCCTTTCATTTCTTATGCATTTACCCCGTTAAAAGGATTTTATATGTCCGCATAGTCCATAACAGTGTCCTATGTACATGCTGAAGAAAATAAACAATTTTGATTTTACGATTTTCCCTAGATTAACAGGTTTTTTTCTGCCCACCGAGCGATGCTTATGCGTGAATGGAAAGCCGTTTATATGACAGGAAGACATAAGGTAATCCACAGACTATTATTTTATAGTAAATGGGAGGTCTATCTACAAATTCGAATTGATTTCACCCGCACTTGGACTAACGTTTGAAAATTAAGATGGGAATAAAAGCTTAGAATTATTAAAAAGGCAGATTTGGATTGTTTAAAATATATTTCATTGTTAATTAATTATTGCTTAATAAAACTACCTATTACTTGGAATTATCTGCTTACATCTATTAGTTATCATGAGTTACTTTGTGGCTAAAATTAAAAAGTAAACGAAAATATATTGTAACATTCTTTACTTTTATGAATACCATTGAAACTGATGACTGTCATCCAAAACTTCGAATAATTTTGCTAAAATATTAAATAGAAGTGATGACTTTAGTTGTAAGTATGTACACTGCTCGACATTGAAAATGCAACACCAAGAAGGACTGGTCAGAAAGTGAGGAAATTTGGAAAAAAGACAGAGACAAGAAGCAGCAATAAGTGATCTTTATTTCAAAATGATAGTCAGAACACAGAGCGAGAATGGCGTCGGCTCAGTAGGATAGTGAGATAGTGACGGAGGACGTGGCCACCACCCCTTTACTTTTAAGTTAATTAGGACCACCGTGGACAGCGATGCACGAAGGAACACATCTAGGCATAGAATCAATAAGAGTGCGGATGGTGTCCCGAGGGATGGCTCTCCATTCCCTTTTAACCATTTGCCACAGTTCGTCTTCTGAACGAGGCAGGGCCAGAGTCTGCAAACGGCGTCCAATCACATCCCACACATGTTCGATTGGTGACAGGTCACGAGAGTGCGGTGGCCAGGGAAGCATCTGTATACCTTGCAGAGCAAGTTGGCAGATGCGAGCACTGTGTGGTCGGGCGTTATCCTGCTAAAAATTTGCATTAGGCAGCACCTGAAGGTAGGGGATTGCCACCGGCCGCAAGTATCGTTGGGCCGTCATAGTGCCCTGAATACGAACTAGAGGTGACCTGGAATCGTAAGCAATAGCGCCCCAAACCATTATGCCACGTTGTCACGCGGTGGGGCGTTCTACAGTTACTGCCGGATTAGATCTGTCTCCACGTCGACGCCACACACGTATGAGGCGACTGTCACTGGATAAATAGAAGCCGGACTCATCTGAGAACACGACGTTTCGCCAATCTGTTATCCACATCGCTTCAGTCCGGCACCATTCTAAACGTTGGCGTCTATGCTCTGGGGTCAATGGCAGTATTCTTAATGGACACCGTGAGTGCAGGCCACGTTCAACCAATCGACGGGAAATGGTTTTGGTCGACACGGGTACATCCAGGGTATCTTGCCATAACCGATGCACCGTGCTCGCATCCATGTTGGTATTAGTTGCGATTTCACGTAAGGACCAACCCGCCCGTCTCAGTCCGATCATAATATCCCTCGTAAAATCGTCTATCTGCTGGAAGTGCCTTCGTTGACGGCGGCCTGGCATTCTCTCCTATTACACGTATCCTCCGGGACAAAAACCAACTTTCTTCGATAATTCGTCTGGCAGAAATAACGACACGAACATTGCCCATTCTGCACGTGCCTTCCCTTATATCTTATTTCACGTGCGTCGGAGAGCTGCGCATTTCGCATCATTCGCATGACTCAGTGACGTGCTTCTACTCTAAAATTTGCATAAATTTCTGACCAATCCTTCTTGGTGTTGCATTTTCAATGTCGAGCAGTGTAATTAAAAAAATGTTCTTTAGAAAAACAAGCAAATTCTTTATTTACTCTATAAGATATTTCTCCCGCCTTCTTCGCATACCTTCGTGGTGTACTGGTCAGCAAGCTCAACAAGTATTCGAGAGGTGGTTAGAGTCCCGGCGAAGGCGTTACTCATTTTTCATTCTTCTGTTTCCGAATATACCTAATGTCTCTACACTGGCACCCGAACAAAAAAATGGTGGCGAATGATGATTCTCCACCGCCAGGATTTGGCGATTGGGTCCCCCAAATCCCAGTCGCTCTTTAAAAGGGGGAGTGTATAAGGTATTTCTCCCGCCTTCTTCTCATTCCTTCGTGGTGTAGTGGTCAGCACACTCAACGCGTAACCGAGAGGTCCGTGGTTCGATTTCCGGCGAAGTTTTTGCTCATTTTTCATCTCTCCTGCTTCTAAACAACCCAATGACTCTACAACCCCTTGAGTAAAAAGCTCTTTAACTTTCGAGGGGAGATTAACTTTATTGGATTTCCACATATGAAAATTTAGCTTTATTTTTAGTCTTTATCTGAGGGATTCAATTCATTATGACTTAGGTTTTTCAGAAAAACTATAATATTATTGTAAGCAGTGATAAAATATAATTAAAAATAAGAAAAACAAGCAAACTTTTATCACAACCTTGCATATTTCGATCAATTATTTGGAATCAAATGAAGATTTCAAGGCATTAACTATATCAAACTACTTGCAAAATCATTACATATAATTAATAAAATATATCAACAAGAACTAAATTAAATTTCGGTAAAATTTGGATACTTTTCGTTTAGTTTCTAAGCGAAAAAAGCTGTTCCATTTTCTTTTCATTATCGTACACGGTTTTGAGTACTTCATGAATTTTCTTCAAACGTAAAGTGCTGTTATAAAATTGGCTAAACTACAGGAAAATACAAAGCAATAGATAGGATTCACAAAGCAATCGAAGCAAATTTAGATAGAAACCATTATTTGATTACAAGTACGGAAAAACAGCTTGAAAAAAGAGAACACGTGCTCGTTACGAGCTAAAATAGATTTTTTATATGCTATCTTTGGGTTTTATTTTCTTTTGTTTAAGATGTATTTTCACACGACGTTTCTTGCATTCCCACTTTCGCATTACTTGTAATATATTCAGACTGTGTTTATTTTTACATAAAATTTTGCATTACGTTTTAGAATTATAATACAAAAACTTAATGTAAAACGATAATCGCTATTTTTTGCTAGGGTAAGATAAGCCCACTTTAGTAAGCCATTTGATTTTGCTCATTCAACCTCTTGTTTGTTTCACATACAGAAGACTGCGAGGAATTGTATGGCTGTTTCTGCATTTAATGTCAATATCAGAAGAGAGTTTTTCATCAAGACACTGCAGTTTCAAACTGAAACAATCTCAGTTTAGCAGCGTTTTAAATACACATATCCTCAAAATTAGGCTATATGATTTTCTCTGACAGAAATTCAAATTTTAGAAACTTGAAGAAAACTATCTATCGAGTCATCAAATGACATGCCAGTCTTCTCAAAGTGCACTATTCGCACCTATTAGAAGCGAAACAGGCATTTAACGCGCTGCAATTTAACGGCCTAAGGATTACTGCACGTGTTCAATTGGATTCAGATTTGCGGAGTAAGTTGGCCGATCTGCTCCAGTAAAAGGCTTGTGCTTCCAAGTATTCTGGCACTAGAAATGCTTAACGCGGACGGGCACTGTCATCCATTAGCATAACATTTAGGCCAACGGCACCCACAAACATACCTGCGGGTGATTTCAAGACTTCTTTCACATATATATGACCAGTTACAGAACCTCAGTCAAATATATGCCGCTTAATGAGGCCATTTTATTGATTTCATCCCAAGCCGTGGAAGCGAGAACATTCATGAGCAACAGATGGCAAGCTGCATATTTCTCATTACTACCAGATCGAAATATCTCTACAACCACAATTCAGGCAATATTTGGACTCTTAAGTGAACAATATGCAATCTTATCGCTCTTGGACCCATTGAACATGATGATGTCATCATCCTAAACGAGCTCCTTTGGTAAATGGAGTGAATTAGATACAAACTATTGGTTTTTCTTGCATAAGGTCTTTCCCGTTAAAGTGCTGTGAAGCAGTAAAATGTCCTAGTTCCTGTTGCAGTAAGCAGGTCTTAAACTAAACTGTATTTGTCATCATTTCATGGGTTTTCGACCAAAAACAACAGAAAGCCGTCGTCTTCTGATCCAGATGTTGCTCTGGGTCGCTCTCGACCAGGCTGTCTACTAACTGATTCTCTGCTTAAAAAGAGTTTCTTGATATAAAACTTTGAGACTTATTCGGGTTTTGGATGAGTTGCATTTGTGTCAGTTTCCCCCTATAGCCTACCAATAAAACACCAATTTTGCCTTTCATAACTTTGAGTCATAAATACCGAATATTGATCTCTCTCAGAAACCACATTCAGTATTAAATCACACATTCAAACTCTGACATGCGTCCATCACGCAAAATTTTGCCAGTCGCCTAATTTGCTTAATTCAGGAGCTAACGTATGCGCATAAATTCAGTTTTGAATTCAGGAGAAGATAATTAACCTGAACAATCACACCGCTGGACATTAGTTGAAGACTTTAATCAGTGAGTATAATGAGGTAAAAAAATTCTTTTAATTCATGGTTTTAATTGAATTTCTGTTCGTTGGAGATGGTATAAGAAAAGTTTATTGTTACGAATTATCGGTTTATTACTTTGAAGCTTTAGCGCAGGTCATAGGCTTTTTGATTTATTCATAGTTACTTTATTTAGAATTTATATTCTACCTAAATGGCAGCTTTAAGAGCTATTTTAGTACCAGCCTCAATATATTATCTCCAAGAAACTTTCAAAAGTTTTATAGTCAATTTAAGGCTAAATTATCTTAGATAGAGAACAAAACTTTTTACCATAAGTCTCTTACATTCCATTACTAAATACAGTTGCATTTCCAGCCTTTCGCTGTAAATTTAGCAGGCGAGTAATTTAATTTTAATTTACTTCCTGGGTTTGATCTTTAAAATTTTTTTAAATACTAATTTTAAGTATTTTATCAATTTCGATCTTCTTTTGATTTTGAATTACTTTTTAATGCTAAAAAATGCATAATTTTTGTTTTTACCTTTGAGTTTGAAAATGAGAGTGTTGGGGATATATCTTCTAAAGTAAACATCCCTTTTATTTGTTTCCAGTTTAGTTTAGTTGCGTTCTTAGTGAGCAAATTAAATTTAAAAGATTTTTTACTAATTTGTTTTATTTACAAATTCTTTTGGCTAAAATGGACTAATGCCTTTATTTTGATTTAGTATTACTATGATTCGTACTATGGTTTGGCTCTAACAGAAATTTAATTTGATGTTTACTTGGAAGAAAGACGAAACACTCTCACTTATTTTAGCTGTCGTTAATTTGATGGTAGACTGGTTTATTCCCCTTGATAAGGCGGTTAATCTGCGATCAGTGACAATAGCTACTTTTTCAATACTTAAATTTTTACTTTTTTATTTCCACATTTTTATGCATTTAAAGCAACAGAGGTTTAAAAAATACTATTTTAAAATATTAATTAAAATGCTGATCTGAAACATTTTTTAATTCAAGGTTTTAATTGAATTTCTGTTCTTTGGAGATGGCATATGAAAAGTTTTCTATTATGAATTATTTGTTTATTACTTTACAGCTTTAGCGTAGGTCATAGACTTTTTAATTTACTCATAATTACTTTATTTAGAATATATATATAT